>CM055845.1:18451643-18691643 GCA_029490765.1 Euthynnus affinis | reverse complement strand
CTGCCCACCTGTACGATGCTGAAGATGCAAACACACCTATGCGGATGCTGCCCGGGCTGTGTGGTGATTACTGCTCTGACTACTGGATGCAGTGCCGATATACTCTCAGCCTTCTCCTGGAGGACCAGGGAAGCCCGCATCAGTTTGCAAACCTGACTGCCACGATAGAGGAAGATCAAAGAAAATTCTGTCACTTCCTGGAGCTGAAGGACAAGCAGTACTGCTATCCTAATGTACTGACAAATACAGGTATGTTGTGTTGTGGCACACATGCCAATTAACACTCATACATGTCTGATCTGTGCCTGCAGACAAGAGGCAGAGTAAGGTCAGAACATAAAACTGACAAATGTGCTCCCACTTGTATAAACAACCAACATGAACAAGAACATTTTTAACTAAAGATAATTCAATTATAATTTGACGCATTACAATGATATGGTTCTATCTGTATTTAGAGTGATTTTGAGTTATTAAAGTTCAAAGTTTTGACATCCTAGTAAGCGAAACTGATACAGTTAAGTTCAACCTTTATTTGTCAAAATAACAGACTCTTAATTTCAAAATATATATATATCAAAATCCTATCACAATTTTAAATGGGGTTTTCTGCTGAGGCTTCAATGTCAAGTCAAGTCAAGTCAGTTTTATTTATATAGTGCCAAATCACAACAGAAGTTATCTCAGGGCCCTTTTCACACAGAGCAGGTCTAGACTGTACTCTTCAATTTACAGAGACCCAACATTCCCTCGTGAGCAAGCACTTGGCGACAGTGGCAAGGAAAAACTCAAGAAACCTCAAGCAGAACCAGGCTCTAGGTGGGCGACAATCTGCCTCGACCAGTCAAGTTTAGAGAGAAAGAGGGAGGGGAGAGGGTAGAGACAAAGCGATGCTTTTGTATTCATTTCATTTCAGAACCTTTCTTGTCTTTTTCTCCTTTTTTTCTTTTTCTTTTTCTTTTTTCAAACAAACTGGGGTCTCTGTCAGTGTCTGAACTGAAAATTTCCTTCACCACTGTGTACACAGAAACCCAGTTAGTAGCAGGTAGTTAGCTTAAGCATCAGTGACTAGCAGTCTGAATGCATCTCAGATTCTTACATATTAACATTTTGGAACCTTACAGCAGCAGTTCTCAAAGTGGGGTAAGTACCACAGTGACAAAATGTATAACTATTTTGGTCATGGGTTTCATACACTTTCTGTAATAAAACAGAAAGTATATTATCAGACGGGGGACCCTGGGACAAAATCTTCTCAAATGGGGGTCCCTGGTCTAATTTGTGTCAGTTTAGGTGTCTTTGATGTGAAAAATTTTAATAGCCACTTATAGCCTTATAACACCAAGTTTGAGATGGATTTTTGAAATAGAACCTTTTCTTTTCACAAACTTTAGGGCCAATAATGCAGAAAAAAAATACACCTACACAAAATGTTAAGAACTTGTTAAAAATAGTTTCACGTGAACAACTAATTTTTACCAGTTATGTCAGATAGACCTTACAATTCCTCTTCTCCATCCACAGAACTAAATGCTAACCTGGGCTCGGTTCGTGAGGATTCTGAAGGCTGTCTGGAGTTATGCTTGCAGGAGATTGCTAACGGGCTCCGAAACCCCGTGGCAATGATCCACGCAGATGACGGAACTCACCGCTTCTTTGTTGCGGAGCAGCTGGGCTACGTGTGGGTGTATTTGGCCAACGGTTCCAGGATTGATCGCCCTTTCCTCAACTTCACAAAGGCTGTCCTCACATCGCCGTGGGCTGGAGACGAGAGGGGGTTCCTCTGCATAGCTCTACACCCAAGGTTTATACAATCAGAATAGTAGCACCAATCACTCATTTGGTACAATTATTTTCCATCGTTCTCAGTGTAAAAGGTCACTGTACCTATGTGTGAAGTATGACTTGGAAATTTACATGTTGCTCCTCTATTGTATGTAGGTTTACCACAGTCAGAAAAGCCTATGTGTACTACTCAGTGGCTGTCAAGAAGGAGGAGAGGATACGTATCAGCGAGTTCACACTGTCAACACATGATGATAACCAGCTAGACCACTCCTCTGAGAGGTGAGGGGAGAGGGTCAGTGTCAGAGGACAACAGTTGAATACAAAAGACGAGATGATAACACTTACTTAAATAGAAGTTTGTTTACCTTTGGTTGCTTTCAAAGTTGTGGGATTGCTTCTTGTACTTCATCAGTTAAAGATCTGAATACTTGTTTTGTTCTTCCTCTGTTCAAGCGTGTTTGCATGTTCTACATCTTGTGTGTAGCATGTGTCTGACTCATCCTCCTCTTATCTCCCTTGATGTAGAACCATCCTAGAGGTGGTAGAGCCAGCGTCCAATCATAATGGAGGTCAGCTTCTGTTTGGCCATGATGGGTATCTGTACATCTTTATTGGTGATGGCGGCCGAGCTGGGGACCCATTTGGGAAGTTTGGCAACTCACAGAACAAGTGAGTATAATTAAACAATTATAACTGAATTATGACAATTATGTTGACTCCAGTGTTTCTTAAAACCACATGTCATATTACTGAGTTAGTTAACAGTGTTGTTGTAACAAAACACATTCATGCTGCTACAGCCAACCTGAATATACATGCACATCATGGCGTAAGACCAGAAAAGGTTTCCCTCATAATTGTTTGAAAATTATACTTCTTTGAAATCCTCAGCTTTATATATAATTAAAAATGACAAGATAAACACCTCCTTTTCATTGCTCTATTGAGATAGAGGTTGGTCATCACTTTAAACTTTATCAACCTACTTGATGTTGAGATTTTTGCTACTTAAACATATATTTAAAAAATAGCAAAGTCTAATTAGAACAGGAAAAAAACAAGTTCTATCAAGAATGAGTTTCAGTTCCAGTAAAGTCTAGTCTAATGAAAAGGATCAAAATTATGGAGAAGATAAACTTCAAAATTGCAGAGACTCATGATGATGATTATCATAGTGATTTTAATAGTTATCTTCCACTTATGAAAAAAATTTCCTGGGTTGGAAACCTCCTCATATTTCCAAATTATTACTTTTAAGGTACAAGTTAGTCATTTGTGTGCACAAATGATCATAAACATTTATCCTTGGTAGCTGCCAGGCTCTGCAGGACTATTATTTGTTAAAGTTTTTGGTATTTAATTTTCAATATATTTTCAACAATGCCCTAAAACATACTTAAGAGTTTATTTTGAAGATCTCAATTAGGTCAACTTAGGAAAGAAGAGTGATGCACCATCACATAATTATATATAATTATTCCAGCATTATACTGTTAGTATGTCCAAAGATTAGGAGAGAGACATTGTGTCCCTTTTGTAGACTAAAAATTTTAATTAAGTCAATGCAGGTTTATTCACCTTATTGATCACTTCTGCAAAGACAAACTTGTACTGTTCTTGCTCTTATGGTTTAAAAATGAAAATAAAAGTCGACCACATTAGCATTAGGTGTCAGGCAACAGATGCCAGTGAGAGATGTAACATCGTTTAAAAGTCAAGAAGGGGCATGTGTGTTTATGCCAAGAGCAGTGCGCACACAGTTTATGAAAGGAGCTTTTATTAAAACGACTGCAGGTCATTATTTGTCCTTTACCGTATTAGTAAACATTATTACTCACCTCTCAAACCACGGCTATTACGTTATAATTTCCGTTATAATTCAGCAGAGTTGTATCTTAAGGCACTGTGTGTGTATAGTTCTCTATGTTTACTTAAATTCATAATGTGTGACTCCTGCACATGAACACAGTGTATGGATGCTATTATGTGTTCCCATTTATACTGAACGTTTCTCCTTCATTACACCCAACAAACGTTCAGCTATAAACTGTCATTCTTCATTCTGATCAACCCACGGTGTCTTAAATGTTAATTACTGCCAAAGGAAAAGAAGGTAGGAAGTGTAAATATAACTTGCATTATACACATTGCACGATACTCCAACAACGTCACACACAAAGGTTACATCATGAATTGTGGGGATGACATTAATATTGCACCCTCCTGCTGAAAATAAATATAACTATATAATAAATATAACTATAACTACAATTCATGATGTAACCTTTGTGTGTGACGTTGTTGGAGTATCGTGCAATGTGTATAATGCAAGTTATATTTATAAAAGTTTTTGAAGTTCTGTCAGCAGCAGATTTATCACAGATATTTTACAAAAGTGTGGTTTACCTGAGATGGTACCCTGACACCTTCTCTCCAGACAGCTGTAGTTCAGGTGTTTAGCTGTTTCTGAGGGGGTTTGTTGACATGCAGTATTAGCTGTACTGGGAATGAGGGAGCATACACCCTGCCAAGTCTAATATTTACACTACATGTTGCGGGCCGCCACACACTGGTATGTGGAGGAGAGAGAGAGTGGAGGGTGTGACTGGAAAGAGAGGAAAAAACAAGGAGTTTAGGGAGCAGTGGTGGCTTTAGCATATTTAAACCACAGGGGGCAGACTAGGACCAGCTGTTCTTTTAGAGAGGTCTTGAAAAGAAAAGAAGTAAGAAAAGAACAGACAAAAAACCCCTATGAAGTCAGGATGTTGGATGAGGAGGAAAAATGAAAGGAAATGAGAAAGCAAGGAAGTTGCAATGCAGAGGAAGATGATGGAGTTTTGTGCAAGTAAAAAAATATGGAATGGAGTATTAGGAACGGACATCAAAGTGAAAAGTTACACACAAGTTGAAAAAAGAATGTGCAGATTTCAAAGCCATTATAATCCTGCTTCAAAACAATATCACTTACTGTTCTTGAAGCCTCGTTGCATATTTTCCCCACTCACTCTCCCACGCACTTTCTACTTTTTAAAGATCAACCCTTCTTGGCAAGGCGTTGCGAGTTGATGTCGACAACAATGATGATGGCGCTCCGTACAGCATTCCCTCAGACAACCCATTTCTGCGAGAGAAGGAAGCCCGACCAGGTAAGTCCCTTACAGTGTTCCTGTATTCACAACTACCGTAACACAGTATTCCTTTTGGCATTTAACATAACATGGACTTTTAATATGGATGGTATAATTGCAATTTAGACCTTATAGTAAATTTTCTGAAGAGTTTTGTGACCACAGTGGAAATGTTGCTATATTTTACTTAATGCTACTGTTTTTAAATTGGAAAAAAAACATAACTTGAGACAATAATGGATGTGAAGACACATGTTTACTCCAGAAAAAATACAGCATTGGTTTCTGTAAAGCAGAAACATATAAATGTATTTCTTTCAATCAGTCTTTCTTTTGTGTCTGTGTTTCCTTGCAGAGGTCTATGCTTATGGAGTGCGTAACATGTGGCGTTGCTCTATTGACCGCGGTGATGCGATTACAGGCCAAGGCAGAGGCCGGATGTTCTGTGGTGATGTTGGCCAGAACAAATACGAGGAGGTGGACCTCATTGTTAAAGGTATATGGACTTTTAATATGAAGCAAAATTTCAGATTTGTGAAAGATTTTGTTCATTCTTCAATGAAATGACTATCATTATCTACTCATTCCCTAGTCATATAAAACTGTTCTCTCAAAAACATCACAGATACTGAGACATTAGAGTTAAATATCAGTTTTCTTTCTAGCTATACTATAAAGTGAATGTAGTTTAGTTATGTACAGTTCCAAAAAGGGCAAACATCAAATTACTGCTTGTGGAGCTTAATCCATGCATCTTTCTTCCAAAGTCCAAAAGGTAAAACAATACTGAAGCTTTGTCCTGAAAAAAATTCCACTAACTATGTCAACACATGTTTGAAGGAGGCAACTATGGATGGAGGGCTAAAGAAGGCTTCAGCTGCTACGATCGCAAACTCTGTCAGAACTCATCTCTAGGTGAGTCGACTCTGTGTTGGTTTCAGTCAGTCACTTTGAAGTTAGTAAAGTAACATATACTTACACAGAAGAGCACAGCAGGAGTAGCTGCTGGTTACAAATGTGAGCTGTGACGTGTTTTTTGACTTACAGTTTTATGATCTATAGTGCTGAGGATTAAATTGTTATAATATGTGGACTGTTGCTGTTCTGTGGAAGCCTCTTATAGCAGAGCTAAGTTTTATTTTCATTGTCATTTATGAACTTATGTGACTTTCCATCTGCATCTAAATCTGATGCATACTGTATTTCTTATCCATTGTATAGTAGATGTCTAGTATAAATATATTCCAATAAGGAGAGACAAGTGAATGAAGCAAAGATAATTGTTTATTACACAGATATTGATGACTAAGTCTTATGAAAAGTCTTTGGAGTTTAGACTCTACAGGGAGATTTTGTAATCGAGGGACATCAGTCCCGAGCAGCAGCAGCAAGATAAATCCCCCCATGGAGTCCAGACACTGGTGGTGGTGGTGGCTGATGACTTCTGCTGAGGCTGATAAGGCTGATGAGGTTGATGAAATGATGCACTAATGAATCTGCCTAGACTGAATGGTGATGGGGAAGCAGTGGCGCATGCATAACGCAGCATGAAAGCACTAAAGGCAAAAGCATATTTAAAAAGACAGCCATAAGATGATGACAATGAGGGTGTGTCATCATGCTTCTGGATTTTTGATGTTTCACTTGATGCCTGGGCAATGACAGCCAGGAAATGATGAGTGAGCATGCGTGAGGGATGGGAATGGCAGGTGGTTGGAGAAATAAAACTACACACCTGAGCATACAGAAGATAGTCTTCCTGACTGAACTTTCACTTCACGTCAATAAGTAATGTGTTGCGCTGTGTCTGTGCCTTTGTAGACGACATCTTGCCTATCTTCGCCTACCCCCACAAGTTGGGTAAGTCAGTGACGGGAGGATACATCTATAGAGGCTGCCAGATGCCCAACCTCAACGGCCTCTACATCTTTGGGGATTTCATGAGTGGGTGTGTGTTTCTGATTTATTCTGAAATCTGAAATTTGAAGAATATTTTCAAAAACAAGTACAAAAAGCTTCACCTACTGTATATGAAGCATATTTCACATTTACACTGAAAATACATGTGGATGTGTTTTTCAGGGATATGTGGGACTATTTGTGCTTATATGCATGTATGTGTATCTTTGTGTTTTTATTCAGGCGTCTAATGTCTTTGAAGGAGAATCTCACCACAGGTGACTGGCAGTACAATGAGATCTGTATGGGAAGAGACCAGACCTGTAGATTCCCCAAACTCATCAACAGTTACTATAAATACATCATCTCTTTTGCTGAGGACGAAGCAGGTAATGACTTGTATTATTCAGGGGGAACCTACACAGCTATTGCATTCATTCAGAGTAAAATCAGCCAGATTGTTGAGGTGATTGAAAGCTAATTTTTGGTTAAATGAGGATTATGTGGAATTCAGTTATATGGTAAAGCAGTATGTGTTTGATTCTGAAAAATAACACATTCTGTATTTTGCCAGTGAGCATCAACATATGATGGTACTGCAAAGGTGATGGTCCTTCAGTGAGCCTCTGTGGACAAAACAATTACATTAACAGTCTACATAAAAGCCACAGCGACAGAGAATTGTGGTCATTGTGTCCTGCAATTCTTAACTTGTAAAAGCTGTGTAACTTGTTGATCAAATTATTGATACTGGTAAATACATTTCAGTCATTAATTGTGAACATGTCAGATTTACTTAACAGCCTCATTTTATGAGGAGTTAAGTGGTCCCAGTGAAGTTTTAGGTTTAACTTTAAAGCTGTTTTGAATTAAAGACACTATGATGTTGATTTACAAGTGATGTTGCTGCTCTCAAATAATCTCCCCCCTTCCTCACTGGAGGAGATTAAAGTTAAAGAGAGAAGTTAATTAATTAAAGAGAAGTTCAGGCAAAGTCCAAAATCTTTTTTAATCCATTTTTACCACAACATACATTCAGTAACTTGTGTTTTTTCTTCTCTCTCCTTCTTCCTTTTCCCTTATCTCCTCTCTTTTCTTGCTCTTTCTCCATCCATCCTCCGTAAATATATCCCTTCCTCCATCTTCTTCTCTCCATCTCTCCATCTCACCATTGTCCCTTTCTTTTTGTCTCTTGCTCCTGTTTTCTCTCTATCTGTCTCACTCTCTCCCTCTGCCCTCCTCTCTTATAGGTGAACTGTATTTCTTAGCCACGGGTGCCCCAAGTGCAACAGTAAGAGCAGGGGTCATCTATAAGATAGTGGATCCCTCCAGGTAATCGCTGTAACACATCTTTCATCACAGCTGTTGGGATGTGTGGTGTAGAAGTTTAGGTACTACTGAAAATGTATTCTTAATATTCTTAAATAACACATTTTTTCTGGTCTTTTCAAGAACTCAGTTGTGAGTGTATAAAGTTCATCACAAAGGAAACTAACTTTCAATTAACTAGGACTATGATTGGAAGCAAGACCCAAGAGAGCCACACCTTATTTACTGCACTACATTCACCTATAAAACTAAGAACATCAAGGACGTCTTTTTAAAACATTGGCATATTCTTCAAAACTGACCAATCCTTGCCAGAAACAATTAAAGATCTACCTATGGTAACTTTTAAAAGAAGAAGAAACATAAGGGACAGGGTTGTTAGAGCATGTCAACCTTCTGAAGACCCAAACAGTAACCTCACAACTAAACCTCTTCAAGGCAACTTTAAGTGTTGAACTTGCATAAATTGCCAATATACCAAAAACCTTAAGTCTTTTAATCATCCTACCAATTGAAAGATAATTAACATTAAGAACTTTATTACCTAAAAAATGTTGCTATATGATACAGTGTCCATGTGGTAAAATATATATAGGTGAGACATCTTGTTCCCTTAAAAAGTGCATCACTGAACATAGGAGCTCCATTAAGAAAAATGATGTAGCCAGTCAATGAAAAGCAACATCACTTTTCATAGGCATAGAAGTGATTAAGTCCAGCCCAAGAGGTGGTAATGTCAATTTTCACAGGAAAAAGAGAGAAGCATTTTTGGATTAATATTTCAAAAGTTTATTTCCAGGGTGCATGAATGAGGATTTCTCAATTAAAAAAGTTTTTATAGTGGTTCTTAAATATCTCTCATTTATGTGGTTTTCATAATATATTGTTTTATTATGTATTTCGTTGCTCTTCCTACTATTTATATAAATAGCACTTTATGAAAGTTTTTTTAATTAAAGGGTTTTTAAAGTATGCCACATCAAATAGGCACATTTTGAGTAAATGCCTCTTCTGTTCAAGTACTGCCCCTAAGTTGCCCTTCTCCAGTTAATTGACCAAATATGATGTCACCCATGTCCCTTATTGCCTCTCTGCCAGTCTGGGACAACAGCCTCATTGGCTGACATGTGCCTACCTATTTAAATATTGTTTTTCATGAAGGCCATGAGTCTAAATATGTTGATCTAATGATGAAGTTGTTCTACATACCTAAATATACTAAAATTTGAAAGTATATAAAAAACAACAGAACTCAAAAACATGTAATAGATTACATGTATGTGCTAAATGTTTCTTTCCTGACCATACAGGCGAGCGGCACCAGGAAAATGCAGCATCAAGCCTTCCCCAGTCAAAATAAAGGGAAAGCTGATTCACTTCCACCCCAAAGAAGGTAAGAGAAGTCTTTAAAATAATGTTTCTTAATCTCTTACTCCACTTCCTAGTTAGCTTTCATTCCACTTTTCTTTTTTTTCTAACAAAAACATGGTTGTTTCATCTCTGTTGAAATGATAATGATTTTCTCAAGTACCCTGGTAGATATTTATTAATTTCAGAATTTTATGGAAAGAAGAGTCTTCTGGCTAGTGCAGAGGATGCTTGAGAAGACTGAGATTTCAGTTTTTTATTAGCATTTCAGTACTTTTTAATGTTATATATATATATATATATATATATATATATATATATATATATATATATATATATATATATATATATATATATATATATATATCTCAAGGCCTGGATTGTGAAAGGAGGTTGTTTTGTCACTGTACGATTTGAAATTTAGATTGCATGTCATGAGAATTGTCTTCATTACTTTCTTTCATTTTCTGCAGAGTTTGTAATTAACAAGAAACCAACTACCACGCCTGTCCCCACGACAACCACAAGAAGAACAACAACAACGAGAAAAAGTACACCACCCCCACCAACAAGAAAAACAAGAAAAACAGCACAACCACCAACAACAGCAACAACAAGAAAAACATTACAGACAACAAGAAAAACAACAAGAATGACAACATCACCAACAATAAAAGCTACAACAATAAAAACAACAGCAACAACAATAAAACCATCAACCTCACCAACAACTGTCCAGACGACCATGGCAACAACTCCTGCCACAACCACACCCACTGGTAGGCTTACTGGTGCATCTGTTAACCAAACCAGGTCCACTGTTAGGACTAACATTAAACCCACCAGTAGACCAGTGCACACTTTGACACGAGGACATGCCAACAGTGTCAGACCAGGTTTCCTCTTCTTCTGCACTCTACATTTGCTCTATATTTTAACATGCTAATAGCTAAATTAACATTTTGCAATTCTTGAGGCTTATTTCAAATGTTATATTCTTTACAATTTACTTTCCTGTGATGATTACTATAAATTACCATTTTGGTAAAATCAAATAACTTTTAAATTGAAAATAATTCAAATCATTTGCACAGAAATGTCACAAGGGTCTAATTTGCTGCAAACATTAGTTGCAGGCTGCCTAATGACTCAAATTATAAATTATTATCTCAATAAAACCATGTAGAATATGAAATAATTCAGTTGTTTGGCAGCTAAGTCTAAGTAGGTTTACTTTAAATAATGTGTAGGCTGGGACTTTTTTCTACTTTTTGGTTTGTATATCAGTTTGATGTATATCAGGGTTAAATCTGGCCATTATGAGGTTAAAGACCCATAAAGATTTATTTAAAGCTCCATGAAAGGTTTTTGTAAAAAGGCAAGAACCTGGGTTGTGGAAATACAAAAACCCTTTTAATGCAGCTTGAAAAGAAGTTAGTTCTTAGTTCTCAGGTATTTTAGCCATTCTGTTCTTACACAATGAAAACAGAAAAACTAGCATCCTTACATGCTAATGCTAGCTGGCAAATTTATTTTCTTCTTTCTTTTGTCTTCTATTCTATAGGTTTTGTGGCAATGTAAATAATGAATAGCTTTTTAAAAACTGTTTTTCAATCATTTAAAATGCCTGAAAACATTATCATTTTAATGTATTAAATCATAAGTAAATAACCATAACATTTTTTATGCGCAATAGGCTATTATCTATATTTACCACTACCTATATTTACCACTTCTGAGACTCCGTATTAACCTGCATCCTACTTCTTTGATGTCTCTTTATTTTATTGTATGCTTCTAATCATTCTTTGCACTTAATTTGCAGCATCTCTGCACCAGAAAAGAAGTTAAAAAAAAAACAAAAAAAAACAAACAAGCACTGCAACACAGCTTAAAGTAGTATTTGCAACATAAATGTTGATAGCACTGCAGTCAAGTTGTTAGAAGTTTAATATGAATTACAGATGCATTCAGTGTTTACTGATTATTCATTGATATCAAAGGTCAGGTTTGCCTGTATGGGTGTAGACATTAGTGGAGAGCCACTTGCACAAATTTGTGTCAAACTCAGGTAGAGGAGGAACTGATTGGTAATTAGTAAAGTTGCAATCATTTTCAGACTTTAAATCCTGATCATGTGCTATTCTTTGGCTGGTTCAAGAGTCTAAAGCATGCAGGATAAATGGTGCTCATTTATGTGTCGGGTATCTTCACTACTTTAATTTAAATCAGGTACATTTGGCATTATTTATTTTGAATAAATGTTTCTGCATCAGCCTTCGGTTTGGACATTCGTCTTTGTGTGTCTGTGTTTATGTATTTTCATTACTTGTCTTCATTGAAAAAAACTGCCTTGAACAGCTTTAGTGAGTTGTATGGTCATAAAATAAAACATACACAGTGCTAAAAATGATCAGACTTTTTTAAATTACATATATTTAAATAAAGAGGGTGATTCTGTCTCTCCCTCAGGTTATCGCTCAACCATCATGACTGCAGCGTCCACTAGGATTGCTCAAACCCCAATCCTCACCATACCTTCAACAAGAAGACACGGGAGACTCCTTCAGTACTCCCCTAGTACCACCACCCAGCCTCTAACCTCACCTCAACCTTTTACATCTCCATCCATATTGAAAAGACCCCAGCCAACCTCTGCACGTTATCCTGAACGTCCTGGAGCACTGACCACACCAAGGATGCCATATTGGAGCCAGAGGCCCACAGGATCACCCTATAAGCCCCAGAGACCGCCAATTAACACCACACTGCCTAAAACACAAGAAGAGATGCTGAGGCTTGGTGAGAAGTTGGACAACACTGGAGAGGGTAACCAAGTGTATAAAAGGCCCAATGGAAGAGGAAGAGGTTACAGTCACAAGAGAGGAAGAGGGAGAAGGTTACGTGTTGGCTCAGTACGATTGGTAAGCGCTGATGGTTTATCCGATCGAGGCAGAGTTGAGATCTTTATCCGTGGGGAGTGGGGGACAGTGTGCGATGACCTTTTCACCAGCAAGGCGGGTACTGTGGTGTGTCGACAGCTGGGCTTCACGACAGCCTTGGCGGTGATGAAGAGGGCTGCGCTGGGGGAGGCAGACAGCAGCGTTAGGATCCTATTGGATGATGTGGAGTGCCAGGGTTGGGAGAGGTCACTGCTGTGGTGCAAGAGATCCATTGTTGGGAAGCACAACTGCTCACATGGGGAGGATGTAGGGGTGATCTGTGGTTAGTCCAGAGGAGTGAAGTGAGTGGAAAAGGGGAAAAGTATGAAGGAAAGGAGGAGACAGTGGAGTGATGTATGGTTATTAAATAAAGGAAGCTGCAGGATGAGGAAGGTGTAAGAAGAAGAGAATATGTGGAGAAGTTTGTGGATTTGCTTCAAGGTGAATTGTATTTTTTTTTTTTTTATGTTTTCCTGTTTTACATTCTGATACTCAATGTTTCAACCCCCATCTACTGCAAAACACTGATTGTCGACTTAATTGTCCTTAAAACACTTTACATGCACTTTTCACACAGAGGAGAGGAGTGTGATAAATGAAAAAAGGCATGTCAATACTTCAGGCCCTGTGTTGACTTTGTCTGTTCCTATTTGAAGAGAATTTCTTCTAAACTCACTCAGTCCACTTTTGTGTAAAAACAGAGCAAACAGAAAACATAAATGATTCTAGTGAATATTGCATTGCATGCATTAATGCAAACCATTATAATAAAACGTTAGTTTACAGTAGTTACACATATTGCTAGTCAATCTGGTGACTTGCTTTAATCTTAACTTATGTAAGGGCCCGGTCACATGAGCATTTATCAGGTTAAATCAAGCCATTTCAAAGGAATTGCAGCCATCAGTAGAATCACTCGCACAGAGACATGAGCTCTGACACGCAAATTCACACTGTTGACCACTTTATATAACCGTACTGCCAAAGAGTGAACTGCTCCACAAAAGAGAGGCAGCATCACTTCCATCTACTCCTGTTAGTCAAGAGATGGGAGTGGATAGCGTGTTCTCTTGAATACAGTAACTGTATTAACTTATTATACAGTTAGTGACCGAGAATCCAAGTAGTCACTATGTCATCGAGCATCAAGCACCACTCAGTTCAGGAAGACACACAAATGAATTTCATTGTGCCACTTTCTGATTTGATTGGCACTTAATCCAAAACTCTTTGTTAGTAAAAACAGTTGAAGAGTGCAATTGATAATGTGGACGAATAATTTGATGTTTTTGGGTTTACCTGTTAAGTTTTTGCAAATTCAAGTATTAACACTTTTCTTTCATACTTAAAAATGTTAATTTACTCAAACTGGTCAAAATGGACTAAATGAGTTTCGGAGAAATCTTAATCACATTCCATTTCTTGTGTTTACATATCCACTAGAAAAAAGCCACCATATTCTGTCAAATGTTCTGAGAAGATTTGTATTTTTGTATTGTATAATTACAGCAGGTCTATTTTCTAAAGCAGTTTTTTTTCTTTCTCTTTTTGTAATTTTCATTTTGATATCTTCTTGAATGTAGTATTAAAATTAAGAGTTCTAACAAGGAAATGCTGGACATTCTGTACTTTGAATGTAAGAAAATGTTTCCAGTTTTATATGAAAAAATATATTGTGGACACAGAGTGCTTGTGATATTGTGATGTGAATAAAGTTTACAGCAAAATAATTTCCTTATTCTCTATTATTATTATTAAACAGTCTCATTATGTAGCTCTCTGACTGGGATGGTGTTCTTGGTGCCACAGATTTCCAAAAATCCTTTGTGTTTACAACACATCTAGGGACACTGTGTAGCACTGTACTGTAAAGTGTCCTTTTCTCATCTTGTAACTGTGATCAAACAGAAAAGAGCACAAAGAAACAGCAACACTACCCCTCAACATTGTCAAATTGGCCATCAGTCACCATGTGTTAGCACACTATTCTAAACACACATTTTGTGGCCAAATAGAAAGAATAAAAGTGTTCTGCCAAATGTGTAATACACTGTTTTAGACAAGATACCTTATGGGCATTTAAAATAGACATTTAAACAGAATTTGTTTTAGGGGAGAGGAGGTCCTGCTGTCCGCCCTTCTTATGTATAATAATGTCCACATTGGACAGAAGGAAAACAGACTTGAACAGATTTTAATGCTGTTGGGTTGGAATCACAGTTCAGTGAGGTGGAAGGCAGCACACAGTAGCATTTTCTTAATCATTTCTAAATTATCAGTTGATAAAAAATGTTCATATATACAGTATTCGTGCTGGAATAACTGCAAATATTATTTTTTGACTGATTTCTGAAGGGAAACCCCTCATTTTTACTCCTGCCCGAATTTTGTGCAATGCTTGGCCACTGAAATCAGTTATATCATCATAATAGTAAATGGAGAGGCCAAATAGTATACACAGAAGGCAACAAAGACAGATAGCAATATACCGCCTTGGATGACAGAAATAATCAACGTCATAAAATCATTAAATTAATTATTGAAATATTAATTTATGAACAGGGTGGCTGAATGAACAGATAGAACAACTGCTTGTGCTTATAAAAGAAAAATGAGCCCACTAGAAAAAAAAGACAATATTAAATATTTCATCTTATGTTGTACTGACCTCTGTGGGTAGTTTCAAGTGAAATGAACATGAACAAACACCAAACAGTGATGCAATTTTGCACCACTGTGTAACCTTCATCATATTTTAAGTGCAAAAGTTATGACCACAAATAATAAAAATCAAGTTTCCCCACTGTTTAGGTTTGGATTCATATCTACAGTATATGAAGACTGAATTTACTACATTTACTACATTGCTATATCTGGAAGACAACTGACCAAAGCATCCCTTAATTACTATGCTGTAAAACATCAGAAACATCCTGTGAATTACACTCACTCTTTCCAGATGTAACACAGAAAGAAAAGGAAAAATGGGAGGCAATGTGTGCATGTATCAGACAAATCTTCCAACAAACAAATGTGTCTGTTTTGTCCCATGTCATGCTTTACAGTACATTACACATCAATAAACTTAAAAAGGTGCAACACAATGCTTAGTCAGAGAGGTACAGTAGGCATGAGTGAATGAATGAAGAGAAGCTTCAGGCACATGTGTGTGTGCAAATATCACGTGTTTGTCTGTCGGTGTACAGTAATATGTCTTTCTTATGCGTTCATATGCATGCATAAGGCCATATACAGTATGTGTGGTATGAACATGAGTGTACTGTTGCTGTGAAGTCTAATCTGCAGCACATTTGACCTGAAACTGCAGAAGCAAAAGCATTTATATTGCAAATCAGTCTTATTTTAAGCTAAAGTGTCTCATATTGATATGGACCCATCACAGGAGAGTAAATGAATCAGAACAGATGATAGCAATCTACTACCACTCAAGATGGTTCCAATGAATAATCATAATAGTTGAGTATCTATGGGAGAATCATTGGCCATTTCAAAGATAAACATTAAAATTTTGAAAATGATGCTGAGTAACAAACAGGGAGCCTCTCCATGCTCCATTTTTGCTCTCAGACCAGAGGGAGGCAGTCACGCCTCACGTTTTATCACCAGTTAAAGAACAGATAAGAGAACAGTGCATAACACCATCAATGTCCCCTTCACATCTGTGTTATCAGTTTGCACAAACAAGCCACAAATTTTCAGAAGATGAAAATCTTTCAGGAGATTTTCATTTTTCATTCACCCATAATGAATAATAAGTCAATGTTGTCTTTCATCATTTTTCCATATGAATGTATTTGTCTGTCCTCTTCACTGTGTCTGAAAGGCTCAAGCTAATCCAGCTAAAGCCAAAGCTAATCTGGCCTGTGAGAGTTTGTGAAAACTTTGGCCTTTTGTTGAGTGCACAATGTAATGTTTAAATGATAATCTCATTCAGTAATGTTCATGTGAATGTCTCCAATAAAGAGAGTACACAAAAAATAGAGACAGTGAAACTGATCTCAAAGTTGTTACTTGTTGCTTTTATGCAAATAACAGTAATCATAAAACCACCACTCTGCGTAGGGTTGTCACAAAAACATTTCATTTAGTGCTTTTTCTTGATTACTTGCTTTCAATCAGAGAGCTTGGGCTATTTTCATTGATTTGATTTTCATGATTTTCTTGTTTTTGTCAGCTACTCTGGATGTCTTTCAGCCAAATGCTTCTATTTAAAATGTGCATATAGCTGGCCACAGCTGTTCATGATGTTCTATACTAAAGCCTCAGGAGAGACATTGTTTGAAACATTGTTTCTAGCCATTTAACCAAGCAAGAGGACTGAGTACACAGTTCCTATAACAGCTATGGCCTGAGGAAAGAGTTTTAGATTGCATACATGCACATTCACACCTGAGCAGCTCTGCTCCGGTAGAGGATTGTGTCATGCTCCAGGGCACATTAGCTTATCTTCCCTAACCATTAGGTTAGCTCATCCAAAAAAGGCCCCATATAAATTTAATAAAAATTTTGTCACATTTGTTTTTGCTTTTGCTCATTTCATAAACAGGAGGACTTTATGGCAAAGGAATAAGGTTCCTTGGTCAGTCAACCACAGAACATTGTGCTTCCTAGTTCCCAGGGGTAAACCTCAATGGCCATAATGCATTGCTTATTGAAGTATATTAATTACATACAGTATGCACTCACCATGAGCAGATACAGTATGTGACTCAGACTTCACTTCAAGAAAAACTCCATCACACCCTCAGTCCCAAACATCAGCGCAAGGGAGAGTCATAACACTGTGCAGATAATTGTAGCTGAATATTTACACAGTCTAATGGATGTTGACCTATATTTAGTTTTAAACACAGGGGCACCACAAGGCTGTGTGCTGTCACCACTACTGTTTGCCCATTTACATAAATGAAATGACTGTTCACAGCAGTAATGTCAAGGTGTTCAAATATGCTGATGATATGGCCCTTGTTGGTCTCCTTCTGAAAGACAATGCCATATATGAGGGGGCTTACTTCAGACAGGTCACTGTGCTGCAGAAGTGGTGTCAGGCAAGTAAAGTGGAAATGCATGTGACCAAAACAAAATAACTTATAATACAAACAACACCAAGTGGAACCAATAACATCATCTGTGGCATACTCAATAACCAGCCTATAGAACTACTAGGGCACAATCATTGAACTGATCCTAATGTTTAATGAGAACCCAGAGAGTCACTCATTGATTGGAAGCTGAGGGGCTTGTGTTAGCCAACATATACTTAAAATGGCACACAGGAGGCTGGCTGAAAGCATTTAATATAACAGCTTGGTATGGCAACTTGAGTGTAAGAGCAGAAACAAGCTCTCCAAAATTGTTCACATTGCAGGGAAGGGTTTATAACTGCAGATACCTCACACCCACTACACTCTGAGTTTGGGCTGCTCCTGTCTGGCTATTGATTCAGGATCCCAAGGGCCAGCTGGAAGATATATAAGAAGTCTTTTATTCCCTATGCCATACAGGCATTGAATACAGAATGGCCTCACCAAGGATCACTTGTTATTTTGTAAGATTTGCTGTCTGGTACTATTTATATAACTTACCTGCCCTGATGCTATTTGTACTATTGTATGTTGTATATTTTGTATATTTTAATGGTGTGTTCTGCTAGGAGCACTTTAGCACTTTTGCTAAATTTGGGAGAAGCCAAAGATACATTTCGACTGAGGTGCACAATGAAGTCAATCAATCACTCAATTTATGTTGGAAAAAAAATATGTGTATCTGTGTATATACATTCACAGAGATGCAAATGCATTTATTAATTTTTAGATTTTTTCCCAAAATATTTGGACAGTTTTTGGCTCTTACAATGACAATCCTTCTGATATTATCACTCTGAGTCTGGGTCCAAATTAACTCTGTGCTGCAATTGTGTGCAGGTGTGTGTGTAGATAATCTCATTATATCTCTGACTTTGGCTTGAGTCAGTGCATTTCTGTCAGAATTTTAATATTGTATATTAAGACAAATTAAGAGAGAGACTGATTTCTAGTAAAAGAGTGCACGGAGGGAAAGAGAGAGAGAGAAAGGGTGCTAAATGATAGTTCAAGGGTGACAATAATCTTTGCTAGCAGACAATCTAACTGTGACATTAATTTCCTCTAATGGATCTATGTCTGATTAAGACGATGAAAATCCCTGAACTAGATGGGACTCAGAAAGAATAGATTGGATGTCCTATTGATGTACAGTAAAACATTTCTCCCATTTCTCCTCCCAGGCATAAAAAGGATATTTTTTTTCCAGACAATGAAAGAGATAAAAAGCAGAATTATAATTGTTGTCATGTATCACTTTATATTTTTGACAACCTTGCAAGGACACAGCTCACATTTATACCGAGATCACAAATATTGCAAATGAAATTATTCTTGGTTGTGAACTTTGGATACCTTACTTCTGAGTTTCAGAAGAATGGTTCTCTGATAAAAAAAATATATGTATATACAAATTCACAGTTATTCTCCAAGTGTTCTGTTTCATTTGCTTTTTTTTTAAAGTACTGTGATTAATGTTATATATCTCTGTACAGTATATACTAAAAAAGAGGGAGAGCGGAGAGTAGAACGACTAAAGTAAAGTCATGTAAAGAAAAAAATGTAAAGATGCACACATAGATAGATATCTATCTATCTATCTATCTATCTATCTATCTATCTATCTATCTATCTATCTATCGCATGAGACACACACACACACACACACACACACACACACACACACACACACACACACACACACCTACACACACACACACACACACACACACCTACACACACACACACACACACACACACACACACACACACACACACACACACACACACACACACACACACACACACACACACACACACACACACACATTTTCCCTGGTTTCTTGTCTTTTGTTCCTAACTTAGCTCTCCCTCTCTTACACTGTCTTTTTATTTCTGTCTAAATGACTCTTTCCCTATCTCTTCTCCTTGTGTTAGTCTACTCTGCTGTTGAAAAGTTTTTCTTCTTGCAAAGGCACATTTGGGTTTGTAGAATGGGGGAAGGGAGAGAAGGAAAATATGGAAGACAGATGAAGGAGAAGAGAGCAGTTTAGGTCTGATGAGGGTAATGACGCAGCAAACTTTGGAATGAGCAGAAGATGTACAGTATGTGCCTGCTTCCTTCCTGCCTCTGTGTCTTTCTCCTGCCAGATATGCCCGTGTCAGTATTTATATTAATCTTTTATCCTCCATATCTGTCCCTCTGCTCTGTCTATTCTGTCTATCTACCTGCCTGACTGTCTATCCAAGTAAAGCATAAAAAAATCCACATCACATAAAATTACTGAAAGAGATTCCTGCTCCAGAGTTGCCACATCTCTGAAGTATTTAGTAGGATTAACCACTGCGTCAGTTCTGCTCTTCTATACCTTATTCAATATGTACATATATTTGTACATTGGGTTTCTTATTACTGCCTGAGATGTGGCTTTATGCTGATAGACACGGCCAACATAACAAATAACATCCAGATCACATAACTGTAAGCGGTCTCTGCATGCTGCTACATACAGCAAGCATACAGCAGCCTTAAACAAAAAGACTTTTTACATGTGTGTATTAGCCTTGAGCATGAAATTGAGACATGCATCTCTGTTATTTCATCTGTAATCGTCCAAGGTATTTGAGTCCTCTGCTTACTTTAGAACATAGATTTCAGAAATTGTGTTTTATACATCATTATTACTCTTTTTGGTATTAAATTTAATGTCAAAGTCAGTACCATATTGTAACTATTGTCATCAATATTGACAATTCTGCAAATCCTCATTCAATGACAGAATTGCGAGAAAAGAGAGAGAGGCAGAGTGGGCATTGCCATGCAAGTATATTTATCTCTTAAGACTAATCTTGACAGTCAATTTACAGGTTATACATTCCTCTTTACAGTGACAATATAAAAAATACTGTGGCTGCAAGAAGCATTGGCAAAGCATTATGATTATGATTGGATTAAGCATTGCTGTGATATGGCCCACTTTCTGTTTGTCTTAGCTGCCAACTTTGTCACACTGAAATGGTCAGCAATGCATGAAGTAAATGTTGCTGAAGGACCAACACGAATGATAAAACTATTCTCTAAATTAATGAGAAATCAACAAGCTTTTCAACTGTTTTACATTGTGACTCAGGAGTCAACTTTTTAAAATTAAAGTATACATGCTTACTTCAGAGTTCACATTTTGAAAAACTCACCTGTGGCTTCAAAACAGTGATCAGAAGTTATGATTATTAGTTATATACTATATGTAGGTTTTAAATGGTGTAACAGGGTTTATAAAAAATAGAGTAATGCCCAATAGTTAATATTTTTTGACCAGTTGTAGAAAGGAGTGGGATGTGACATATCAAAACTGAACCAGTATCTTCTAACTGGGGTTAACGCCACTTAATCAAGACACAAGTGGAAGACAACAAAAACCTCTTGGCTTGTCAAAATCAATACAACCAAAAGACACTTTCTCATATAGTATGGAGATGAGATGTTAAACATTTGTGGCAAAGCAATGCAGCAACATGGCTTACTTCCAGTTTCTGTGTTTATGCTGCCAAAATTAATTTCCATCATAAGCAAACACTTGGAGTTATCAACATCATGTTTATATCCCA
Source organism: Euthynnus affinis (assembly GCA_029490765.1). Classification (NCBI taxonomy): domain Eukaryota; kingdom Metazoa; phylum Chordata; class Actinopteri; order Scombriformes; family Scombridae; genus Euthynnus; species Euthynnus affinis. The sequence goes on along the minus strand of CM055845.1, from coordinate 18,670,478 downwards.
GAGATGCTTCATTTAGCATATGTTGAAGACTGAATCATATTTTTAGGAGGAGAAGCAGGGAAAAGAAAATGAAAAGACAAATTTCTGGCAGTTATTTGGATCAATTTGACCAGACTGTATTTGCTGAGCTCAACCCAGAAAAACTTGAAACTGAAAATGTGTCTCTATTAATATGCAAGTTTTTGGTTCGTTGTGCTGCCATACTGAAAAATAAATGAAAAGAAAAGACAAAAAAATAGTACACAACCAAAAAGGTGCCACAGCACCTTCAGTGCTGAGTTTGGCCTCCTTAATAATAAGACCAGGTCAGTCAGCACAATCTTATACTGTAAATCTGTTTAGCTTCATGGTGGCACTGAGAGCTCAACACACTACATACACATGCAAAAAGATAAATAAAAAGCAAATGAAGAACACATCTTCACCAATTTAACAAGACAATATGTGACATTTAGAAGAAAACACTGGAATGTGAGAAACTTCAACCAAATACAGAAAAACACAATACAGAAATGATGCAAGTTGCACATTTCCCTCACAAATCCCTCTTTCTGTTTGCGGAGGACATTAAAAAGTGATGAACAAGCCTGAATGTAACTGTTTGTAACATAATAATAAATTGACATAATAATTAATTATATAATTTCTGGAAAACAATGTCTATCATAATAATCTTTAATCAGTCCACCCACACAAGTAAATGTCTCCTCACACACACACAAACACACACTCACATCACACACACATTCTTTCCATCTGGCTGGCTGCATAATAGATGGTGGCATTGGGTGATGCTAGAGGCCAAAAGGACAACTCTAACCAGCCACACATACACACATGCGTGCGCACACACACACACACACAGGACAATGTGATACAAATATGTGCCATAGTTTACACATGCGCATACAAATGTTCAATATTGGACAACAGACACATCTTGACATACACTACAGCCATACTGGCAAACACTCATACACACTCAAACACACTGTCTTTCCTCGGTCACACAAACCTAATGGGGCTGATGTTTCATTTATTTATTCAATGATTCTGTCACTGTTTGTCAAACAGAATTTACATTTCAAATGAGAACATTTTTCTCCCTGCATGTTCACTGTGTGTGTGTGTGTTTGCGTGCACTGTACATAAAGTATGCATAGCATATATTCTCTGTTCAATCTTTCAACAATTTGCAGCTGCGGTCTCACACTGCAGAAAAACCTCTTTCATTATCGATGCCTTGAGTGTGTGTTTTTTGTGTGTGTGTGTGTGTGTGTGTGTGTGGCTGTGGACGTTGTTCAGGTATGCATACATAAAAACCTTCCTGTATGTTCACTTCAGCCAGAAGGAGAAAGAGTGTGTGTTTTCTGCGCGTACATGCATTTGAGAAAATATGAATGTATTGTGTTAGTATATAATTATAGCAGGCAGGGTTATGAATGGTGTTCACATGTCCTGAGAGCTTTTCACTTGCTAAGCCTGTCCACTCTCTTCTGGAAGCTTCTCTTTGCGAGGGAGGGGTGAAAAAAAGCACGCGGAGGACGGCGAAAGTGAGAGGAGAAGTGGTGGTGGTGATGGGGAAAGCAGAGATAGGGTGTAAGAGAGAAAAAAAAAAGCAAAGGGGCGAAGGAGGAGATGGAGAGAGTGGAAGACAGCGATGCAGCGAAGGACAAATATAGAGAGAACAGGAGCGGAGGGGGGAAAAGGGAGGGAAATGAGGGAAACAGAGTGGGAGAGATAGAGAGGAGGAGGAGGAGGAGGAGAAAGGAGGGAGGGAGGAAGAGGGATGCTGCATTTTAGTGATAGCACAGACTGAGGCTGCAAGAGCAGACAGAGGGATGGAGAGAATCAATGAGAGAGGTAGAAATTAAGAGAGGATTGTCACAAGAGGATTCCCATTCAGGTAGCTATAAATTAACAGCTTCAATAGTTATAAATTAATAAAATATCAATAGAATATATTGTGAATAGTTTTGACTAAATAGGAACTAAGAGAGGCCTTTTCTTCCTGGCTTTCCTAAATATCACAGAAAAGCAGTCAACCTGTCAAGCCATTCATCCACCCATCTATAAATCCATGCATGCTTCTGCTTGACTGTCTATCCACAGGCTATCCTTCCATCTGTCTCAGCAGGATGCAGAGGCGTCATTTTGGTGTCCGGGACAAAGAAAAATGCTGAACGGATCCTGACGTGTTGTTAGAGAGAAGATATATATATATATATATTTTTTAAAAAAAACAATAAAAACAACAGGAACATTTGCAAGCTTCTGGAAGGAAAAGGGTGGAGAGAGCAGCATGAGTCAGAGCACAGCAGCTCTGCATGTGAGAGAGGAGGTAGGGGGAGATAGACGAGAATTGAGAGAGATATAGGAGAGAAAAAATAAAGAGGAGCTGACCAGAATTGAACAGTCTTTAGAGGAAGGACAGGATGAAGACAGAGGCCACACTGGCAGGCGGTGAGTGAGATATAGGCCAAGTGAATCAGCTTGCTAGAGGGAGAGCAAGACAAGAAAAGGGGGAGAGTTTAGAAAGTGGAGGATTTAGTATGACTGAAGGCGGTTGAGGGAAGGTTGAATGAAGGTTTGCTGCAGGGTAGACAGTGGACGCAGAACTGCAAATGACAGAAGGACAGGCTTTATGGAAAACTGCTTGAGCGGCTACAGGGGGAAAAGTCCTGAGTTAGTGAGTGTCTTGCTACAGGGAATGAACATGACTGCATATGGGATGATGAGCTTTGAGAAGTCTAGAAAATGAAGACAGGAGCAGAAGAGACCAAAGGACACAACAAATTGGGCCATATCAAAGCAAAATCTAACATCCAAGCAGAAAGCAAGAGGGAAGCAGGCCTGAAAGACCAGATCAGACCAGAGAACATGTCATCAATCGCACAATGACAAGGACATGTAAACTTTAACTGTGGCAGAAACACAGAAAGACGTTCCTGTTAAATATTGATGCTGACAGGCCACTCTGGAAGGAACTTTCTCCTTGCACCACAGAGGGGAAAACAGGATGAAGAAACACAGATGACTTTTTTATTCAAGTTGATTTCACAATGGAGTAGATAAGCTGTTGCTGTGGTTAAATTGAGATGTTGCTGCAAATTAAGACAAGACCTACTAATTAGCTAAGACTTGGCTTCCTGGATGTGTGATTTTTTGGGGGGAGAGTGGAATGATTACAGAGAGAAGAACTGGACCTGTATCATGTGGCATCAGCAAGGAAGGAAACATCATTAAGACCACATCGGGACTGGGACATCTTTTTTTCTACATGAACAAGATCCATCCCTGGCTGATGAACAGAGAGTGGATTTACATGTTGTACCAGCTATGAAAGGCACTGAGAGGTACCTGCAGTATCACTGCCAGATGTGATGAGCCAAATATTGCTGAAGCTATTCATAAATGTTCCTATTTCTGTTTTGTCCTGGACTGATCACTGGAAATAGCTTCATTACAGGGATTTGGCAAGAGAAGGATTGCTGTCATGGCTTGAGGAAATATAAGTGCTGAACTGCTTTGATGTGCAACAACACGAAGGATCCTTTTAATTGGAAGCAGGATGTATACTTCATTTTTGACTGAATAAGTCACAATGGGTGATTCTCAAACTCGATAAGTCCTAATGGCATTAAGATAAAGACTTCCTTCTCTTTGACCTGAATCACAGATTCCTCAAAACACCACGAGAATAACGCGGGGAGACACAACACCACAGTCTATATCCAGCTGCGGACAGACCAGCTGCATGTTTATGTGTGTGTGTGGCTGCGTGGGGGTGCAGAGACTGTCGAGGAGCTCAGCTGTGTTTGTGCTTGTGCGGGTGTAGGTGTGTGTGTCTGTGTGTGTAAGCTTTGAACCCAGCTGTGTCTGAGTGCATTTTTAAAGCATCGCCTGGAGCTGTGTGTTTGTGTGTATGTGTTGCCTGGATTCTCCCCACCAGCGACAGAGCTGGACGTGAACAGCAGTGGTGATAGGGGGGACAGGGAGGGGGAGGAGAAGGAGGCGAAGAGTGAGGTGAAAGAAAACAGCAGGACGGAGGATAGGAAAAAACTGACAACATGCTTGGATAAAGAGGAGAAGGAAAGGAGTTTTTGGCTGCCCCCCTGGTGCAATGTGTGGTGAGTACATGTTTCTATGATACACTTTCATGTGTACCAGCGTTTGTGCATGTATTGTGTGAAATTTGTATACCAACCAATGAGCATCGCATTCCCTCAGGAGGTTGGCCAAAGTCAAAGGTGAAAGGTCAATAAGAGGACTCAGAGTTCAGGAGCATCACAATAGTTTACATTAATGGATGTAGGTCATGTGATTTGCATGTTGTGTAGGTCCAGTGAGGGTCACATTATTACCTTGTGAGGCAGCCGGATTCATGAGATCACAAGATCACGCAAGAATCCCTCTTTGTCAGGCTTCTTTGTCAAGTTATGCATTTGTGTCCAAACCACCAGTGGTTTGGACCACTCAGCATCTAATGAGCATTCTTGCATGATCTAATGCTCTCGCATATCCAGCTCTTGCCAGGTAAGATGATGCCATAGTAAGATCCAACCACCTGCCAAGTATTTTTTGAAAGCACCTTCCCTTTTCCAAAAAGTTTCCAAGGATGGGGCATCAGGTTACTGATTTACATAAGATGCACACAAGATTCCACATGATACAGGTGTCCAGTGGGTCAAATGACACCCAGCCTGGCACCTGAATGAAAACTGAATCAATCCCATGAACCACGGCATGTTTAACCATTCATGCCAGGAAGATGTTCTATCAAAATGCACACCAGTATCCTTGTATATAAATGTATAGCCCCACATTTGGTGATGATTTTCATAAAACACAGCTTTATATGTACCATAATCATATTGCTAAATCACATGTTATTCATAATATCAGCCACATCAGAGCCATTAATGACCATGAAAACACACCTCTATTTAATGAAGTAATTATCATTATCCAATGAAAACCACATGGTGTTGAGAAAATTCTCCTACTTCTTAATCTATATATTATAAACTATCTAAAAACTTGGGATACTTTTGACAATTTAGAGATACAGGTTTCATAGAACAGTGACGAGTCAATTAGTATTTGTCAACATCATCTCCCAAAACCAAAAGATAAAAATCCAAGACTCAAGATTTAGAATCTAAGGGAATATTGACATCCAGTCAAGTAACACCTGAATTATCTGACTTTGTCATTAATTTGTTGTCAAATAAAATGTGTTGCTTGTCGCTTGTGTTTGGATCTCTGAACCAATCAATATTGCCTTTGGTCAGCAAGTTTTCATTACCACTTGTTTTATGTTAAGAATTTTTCCAGTTCTTCATAATGACTTCACAATTTTAGCCCTTGAACTCTAATGGGTTGAGCTACTGGAAAAGAGAGTCTGGTACCACACACACACACACACACACACACACACACACACACACATAAAAAACTTTCTCCTTTGCACAGATGCATTTTCTCTCGTCTACCACTGTAATGCATATATACATATACAGTCACTTACAACACATCATTCTCTCTTTCTCTCGTGCTCACTGACACACACATACACACGCACACACACACAGACACACTCACACTGTAAAAACACACATGCACAAACACAGAGAAACCAGGGCTGTGGTTGAGGAGAAGTGACAGTCGCTTCATGGCCGCTGGCCTCGTATTCTAGCTTGTAATGAGGCTTTGGAACATTCTAGTGTCATACGGATCTCGTTCCCATACCATCACTCTGTGCAACAGAACAGTGTGTGCATGTTTGTGATGTGTATGTATGAGTGTGAGTCTGTGAGAAGAAGAAGGAACCTTGTGAATTTATATAAAATGTATATGTGTTTATAAGCTTTACAGAATGATTTTAGAATGTAGCAGTAAAGGGCTGCGTTGCTAATGCACTAACCATGCAGAGAGATATATGTCAGCAACAAACAGCTCCTCCACAATATATTGTGATGGGTCTTTACAGCTTAGATATGACCCATACAAGCTCTCTATATATGCTTATGCGTGTGTGTGTGTGTGTCTGTGTGTGTGTGTGTGTGTGTGTGTGTGTTTGTTTGTCTGTTTGTGTGGGGGTGTGTGTGCAATTGAACTTCGCACAGGTTGTGTACAGTGTGTAGTGTATCAAACACAAAAGCTGTAAGATCATTGATTGAGACTTTCTGTAGAGTCAATAACAATCAATGACTCCAATCAACACTTGCAATTGCTCCTTCCCCTGATGATCAGTACTGAATACAAATCTGATAAACACACAGCATGCCAAAGTAGGACTCAGTTTATTCATATTGTATTTGACATTATTAGTAGTTTAGTCTTGCTTACCAATAATCAAATACATTGGAATGAGCTGGTTAAAAAGGTCAGATTGCCTGACCAAGAGATTAGATTTCGAAGTCATGAATCTATGTATTTATGTATAGACTGTGTTTGATTGACATTGACATCACTCTTAAATTGTACACCTGACATAATCCCCAGAATAGTTTTGCCTACTTTCAACCTGAGTAGAGTTCTAACTGTAAGAAACTTAACTATCAGCAATTGACAAGTAGTATACTGTAAAAATAAATTACAGTAGATTTACACCCCTCACTGGATTCTATGGGTAATACTCTCTTCAATTACGCACATGTAATCGCACACTGAAACTTGCATGTACATAGTCGGCCAGTCTGGACACACCTACCAATTATGTGTCTCACACAATATATAAGGCATTGCTTTGCTGCTCTCATACTTTTCACTTTAGCAATGGCAAATCTGCTCACTGATCTTACTTCTCCACGGGTGAAGTTGCCACTCTAGCTCGTTTCTGCCCATTCTGCCCCGGCTTCATCACCACAGCTTATAAGCATCTCTTCTGCTTCAAGTGCTTTGGCCTGCATTCACTGCCGAGGACTTCCTCCTTTTCGACTCCAGCAATGGTGGGACCATTTTCACCTGTGTGACGTCTCACTCTGCTGCGATGAAAGCGACCTGGGGGCTCAAGATAGATCTCTGCATCAATCATGATTCTCCACCGCTGGATGCCGCCAGACACCACCTGACACCTCGGCTGAGACTGTCCCAGGGGCTTTCGTTTGTGTCTGCAACATCACTGACCTTTGGAAATTCACCTCTGACTTCAGTGCATGATTTCACAAAGGTTATGACCATGGTAGCAAAGTGTGTACACTGCCCCTGCTTATCCTGCCCAAAATGGTTAGCTGGCTATGTGAAGGCTTTTACGGCCCAGCTCATTCAGCTCCACCAGCCTTTGTTTCACCTCCTGTCCTGGACATAAGTTCATTGAACTGTCCTGGAAGGAGCTGCTGAAAACTAAGTCACCAGTCATGGGACTGATTTCCTTCCTGAGACTGCAGAGCCAGATGGGAAGAAGTTGTCCCCCCCAGAAAGGACCCTTGCAGCCCTCCTGATTCCTAACTCAGCTGGTTGGTCAGCTAGCTGGAAGCTGCTATCTCAATTGGTGTAGGGTAGGTACATTTGAATATTTTGAGAAAATTTTTCTGCTGGGTGCACAACTGGGCCCCCTCCAAACACACAAAATGGAACAGGTCCAATTTCTGGGCCACACCCCATCAGCCAGATAACCTGAATACATGGAGTTGCTAATGCCACAGGGAATGTGATGTCGCTTGCCACAGTGGGTTCACATCACGTGCCTGCAACTCACCGCCCTACAGAGAAAGGACAGAGAAGACATCCTGTAAGATCACATAGCTCTAGACGGGCTTTTCGGGTCTATTTCCTCAGTCACTCAGTTTTTCAAGAGGCTGGAAGAAGACAAGGCGCAGCTGAGCTACCATCTGCCGCTCGCCCCTTCTTCTAGTCAGAGAGGAGACAAGGTGCATTGCCATTCTTGTTCCTCCTGTGAATACCATGCAATCAGCGTTACTACTCCTGTTAAGCTGTTTGTGGTTGTCATACACCGCCCACCAGGGTGTCAACTGGGGAACTTTGTTGTCAAACAACATCTAGTCCCTCACACCGAACTCAATTTTCCAAAGAGGTCTTGGCTACCCTGCTTCCTCATAATGATTTTTCCTCACTCCCATAACATCCAAACCTGCTTGCATCATTCCCCTAGTCGATGGCTCATTGAAGTCACCAGAGCGCAAAAACCAGAACTCAGAGCAGTAGAGAGAAAATGACATAAATCCAGAGGACCCACTGACCTTAGTGACTATCAAGGTATCCTATTGTCATTCTCCTCCAGTTTACAAAAAATGTTCTCTGCCTTTAACTCACTCCTCAGTCCGCCTCCTCCTCCACCCTCCACTCTGCTCACTGCACACATGTTCATCTCATTCTTTACTGATAAGTTCTCTGAGCCTGACCAACTCAGTCTGCAGCTGCCAGCTAACAGGGCCACACTCTCCTCATTCTCCCCTCTGACTAAGGAGGAAGTCTACAAACTTCTGCTGGACTCTGGTCCACTGGACCCCATACCATCCAACCTTCTACAGATCGTTTCCCCTGCACTTAACCCCGCAGTCACACACATCATCAACTCCTCACTCACAGTGATTGTTTTCCCTGCCGCATTTAAACAAGCCTCAGTCACCCTGCTGCTCAAAAAACCTTCACTCAACCCAGCCCTGGTTGAAAATGCTTGAGTGCATAGTCTTTAACCAAGTCTCTGAATTATTTTCTTTGAATAACTTGTACGTCCCAAATCAGTGTGTTTTTTTGGGGGTGGAGACTGCACTCCTTTTGTTTATGGAATCACTACGCTCAGCTAGAGGTGAGTCCTCTGCCCTTTTGCTGCGAGATCTGTCAGCTGTCTTTGATACAATCTTACCAAATCCTCCTTGCCATACTGACTGAGCTTGGTATGTCAGGATCCACCCTCTGCTGGTTCATGTCCTCTAAGGGAGATATTTTAGAGTATCTTTGAGGGGAGAAGTGTCCAAACTGCACAGCTTATCCACAGGGGTTTCTCAAGGGTCAATGCTTGGTCCCCTTCTATTCTCAATATAATATACACCACCCCTCTTGGTGCAGTCATCTGCTCCCATAGTTTCTCATACCATTGCTATGCTGATGATACCCAGCTCTTCCTGTCATTCCTGCCGGAAGACCACAACTTGGATCTCATCATGCCTTGCTGATATATTACCTTGGATGAAAGAACACCACCTTCAATTCAACCTCTCTAAGACTGAGCTTGTTGGTATATTTGTAGGTCTGTATCTATTTGTGTACTGTATCCTTTCAGCAGATCCCTGCATGACTAAATATGCAATTCTAGATATTTTGTTTGTGAAGCACTGCAAAGTCTCATAGGAAGCACTATCTATTTAATAAAGGGCAAAATAGTCCTTCAAGAAGTGGCCATATTTGAAGAATACACAACATAAACCAAAATGAAACTTTCTGCAACAAAACCTACAAAGATAGTTTTAATTGGTAACTTCTTTAACTAATGACCTTTGTGCTGGATAAGTATGTGATAGATGAAATTATCAATTAGACTGAGGTTGGTTGAAGTCAAGTGTCTCTTTAATTCAAACACAACACAATCAACAGACACGGAGAGAGCACAGAGTCTCTATGGAGAATTCTGAAGGAAACATAGGAAATTCACTGGTATATATTGTTGGCCTTGGGAGGCTCCTTTTGGTTGTTTACAGATTCTCACCAGACCTAGACATAGCTAACAGGCTCACTCTGTGCTAATACGTCAAACACAGTATATCACTTTTAAGGCCCTACACATCATACATACGTAAGTACATACACAGCAAGGATATGTTCTGCTGTTTAGCAGTTTACCTTTGTAGTGAATGTAACCTCAGACTCCCACAGTAAAGCATGCTACACTGCAGATGGACCATCCGTAGGGAATTCATATCACACCCTATATAAATTAATTTGACAGTTAAATAAGCAGAGCAGCTATCTGCACCAATTATGATGAATATTATGCATGAGTTTCATGGGGCAGACTGCCTTGCATTGCTCACTCAGTGGGGAAGCCGTTGGTGAATTCCCCAGTGCTGCTGTGCATTTGTAATGCAACTGCACAGTGTCCTCATTGTGTGGTTCAAAACAAGTTCAGAATAATATTTGCCATTTGTAAAATATGCAGAAGCAAGACCATCCAATTATGACTGATTTATAATGACTTCACTGGCTTCATATTGTTCTCCAAAACTAATTCTGTACATGAAAAGAGCAGAACATACAGTCAGAACTGGGGACATAGAGCTTTATTTTTATTTAGTTAGTTATTTACTAACATTAGAGTCACAGTGTTTCAAACAACATTATGTGTTGAAATTGGCAAGACTGAAATTTAATTCAAATACGGTGCTTCTGAATGCTTCCTACAGTGCAACTACAATTAATGGGAAAGGCCTTTATAGTGATTAAAAATAAATTATATGCTAGTGTTTCACATAGGCCAAAAATATCACAAGTTGTACAAGATAATCACATCTGATTCCTCCTCCTCTTCCTCCTGCTATTTTGTTAATATGATGGGATGGTAGAGGTTTGAATGGCTGAGTGGATGTATTCAAATATTAATTTGAATTGACTAAATGCTTGAGCTGCTACACGGTTCATTAAGATGTGTGTTCTTGAAGGGGGGAGGGAAGAAAAGATGGAAAGAGAGAGAGAGAAGAGAGAGAAGAAGAGAAAGAGAGTGCATTCATGGAATATAATAATCACATTTTAGTCTGATCTTTGTAGTTTGTGAATGGAAGATAGAAACTTACAGTTATAAGATATGCTATTGTGCATATATACAGCATATGACAAAATGGAATCCACCCCTGGCCAATATCACTAAAATGTTAAGTAATTATGAATCATTTCCCTTTGATATAATTTGATTTGTTTTTAGACAATGCCCAAGAAGAATTAAGTCAATTCACTTGAAAAACAGAATGTTTGATTGATTAAACTATAATGAAAGGTCCATATTTAAGAATGAACCGCAGCAAAAGCCAGCAAACCCTTCATTCATTCTTTTTATTCTTCAATATATATATTATTATTTAATTAATTATAATATTTTGTGTGCCCACCAGCAAATTTGATCCTGCTGGGCATGGATGATACCAGTCTTCCACAAATCTGTGGAGAGATGTTCTGTCATTCTTCATAGATTATTGTTTTCAGCTGCTCTTTGCTGGAGGAACTTTGCTGCTCTACCTTCCTCTTTAAATTCTCAAATGGTGTTCTATTGGATTCAGGTCAGGGGACATTCCTGGCCGGTTTTCTCTTTTTTCTACTTTAAAAACTCTTGGTGATGTGTGTGGGATCACCATTATGCTGGGAAATTCCTCTCCTGCCAACCTTCTTGAGACTGGGAGTCATCTTTTCATTCAGTATTTGGTTATACAAACATTCATTCATAGTGGCATCTACACCTTTTGCACTCATGCAGCCCATATTGGCACACTCCTACCTCCCTGTTTGACGGTCGGCACTGTGCAGTCACTGTGGTAGTCCTAGCCAGGTCAATGCCAGACATGCTGGACTCCATCTGACCCAACCTAATTTATTTTGGTTTCATCTGACCAAAGAATGTGCTGCCAATATTCATCAGGCTTCTTTTCATGTTCTTTGGTAAAGTTTAATCTTGCAATTTTGTGCCATTTTGTGAGCAAAGGTTTTCTTTCTGGATGTCGTCTGTAGAGTTTGACTTCCCTCACGATGTCTGAGCAGTCACTAAAACACCAATTTCCACAGAAAATCCTTGTGCCAAGTTAGAAGCACTTGCCCGTCTGTTCTCCAATATATGGTTGCGTAAATAGTGAATTATGCGTGCTATCATTTTTTGAGGATGACCTTCTGTTATTGGTAGTATGGGTCTTCTTTTACCTCCTAACCACTGCTGCAACTAACCCTCTCCCATCTTTATGAAGTCTCACAATCACAATCACACAGTTTCTTACGTCCTCAGGCGATCCCTTACCATGTAAGCTATGTTGCATTGGACACAAAACCTGACCAAAACTCAGAAAGTTGTGATGTTCACAGGTTCTTTTATAACCTTGTTCAGGCAATTAGTCTTAATTGGAAGTCACAGGTGTAATCATTTTTGAATCAGTGATCACAGGTGTACTCACTTTTTTTCAGTGGTCACAGGTGTAATCACTTTTTGTTGCATTGAAGTTGTACATTGAGGCCTGTATTTCCAATATAGTCTCTTTAATCTGTTTGTTTTTAATTGCAAATAAGTTGAGCAGCAAATACCCTAAACTTCAGTTCAGTTATTGTAAGATGATGGTGTAGTGGGTGGTGGTGGTGTACTGGGGTGTATTATACTGAATGGTGTTCCTAATATTTTGTCCACTCCTTCAACATACATGAAGGGGGCAAAATATTAGGAACACTTTTCTACATAATGCACTCCAGTACACCACAATCACCCACTACGACCTCAATAATAAACATAAAGTAGAATTATCACCTTTTTGACAATGTCAACAAAAACTGAAAATGTATAAGTTTCATTAATGTAAAATTTATAGCAGAGCTGCTGTATTGGATTGCATTAGATTGTACAGGTGTACCTAATAACATGGCTGGTGAGTGTATAATGATGATATTGAAATGTAAATACAGTAAATGCCACACAAAGAGACAGAAGGAAAAACAAAAGTGCATGCACACTCCTGTTTGATCATATAAGCATCCCCTCAGATCAGTGTCTAATTTCAGTAATAAGAGAGAATTATAGAGTTAGTAGATGGTGAGATGGCAGGTAAACTTAAATAAATGAAATCAAATCCATTCCAGATATGGAACTTGTGTTACATAATCAAAGTTTAAACAAGGATAAGACCAAGTTGTATTGAGGGGTCCTCAGATCGTAAATGGTACATTTGCTGATCAAATCTATGATAATACAAAATATCCACATGAATTAAGACTGTTGTAATGTTATAAGCATGATATAAATACTGCTTTCAATAGTTTCCATAAGACATATTAAACTGCTTAAACAGCTGATTAACTGATTTGTTTTGGGTTGGAAAAGTGTTCACAGCACAAACTGTATTTGTTGACAGATAATCTGGACTGCATTGGGCTTGTGGTCAAATTAAAGAACATATTTTGCCTGCCTGTGGTAGTTTGTTTGGTGAGTTCAGTTTCATGATGGTTTAAGAGGATAACATGGGAGCCAGCTGTTTTCTCTCACAGTTCCAGGTTGTGGATATAAACCCATGGCTTTGTTTGCAGTATAGTTTACTAGTTTGTTAGGCTAAATCATGCATTGAATAATAAACAAGCTAAATTTGGATGTTAAAGTGTTCACTCTACATTGTTGTAGCAGCAAATTTTGTCTCTATGTTTAATCTCATTTATCTATTATACTCTCTTTCTATTCTCTTACTCTTTGTTCTCTGCATTTAAGTCATTTTATCTGCTTATTTTTTTCTTTTTCTTCTATCAATGTTCTTTATGGCCATGAACTTTGAGGTGTGCCATGCATTTCCTCTAATTGGGTCGGAAATAATCACATTACACTGTTGAATGGCTAAGCTGCTTCAAAGATAGTGCTATGTGCCTGTCCTTACTCTACACACACATATACTCGCTCTCTCTCTCTCTCTCTCTCTCTCTCTCTCTCTCTCTCTCTCTCTCTCTCACACACACACACACACACACACACAAACACACACACACACACACCTGGGCTGCCAGAAGAGCTGCTGGATGTTGAAATGTTTACCCAGCGCACCAACAAAATGAAAAGACAGAACAACAAGTGGAGAAGCATAAACAAAAGAGGAGGAGGCAGGAGGGAGCGATTATACATTCTTTTGGTGTTGGAATCCATAACATAATAATAAATAATATGTTATAAGATTTCTATTAATGTCTTTAATTTTATTTTTATTTATTGGTATATTATTTAATTTTATTGGTAGGGACTGAATTATTGACAAAATTGGATGAGGTAATTGACCAGTGGACATTATTATGGACAGCCTACCCAGTCGGGACAGCTCAGAGCAATCTTACTTTCTGTGTAAATCCCAGAAGTCATTCTTATTTTAGCACACATGCATTAACACACACACACACACACACACACACACACACACACACACACACACACACACGCACAGAGAGAGAGAGAGAGAGAGAGAGAGAGAAAGAGATACACACACCAACACTGCCCTCATCCTAACCTCCTTTTCTCCCTGCACTCCCAAATTGTCTCAGAAGACTGCAGATAATTCCCTCATCAGCATCCGACCTCATTCATTTTTCACAGACACCACTGATCTCACATCAGCACTAATGCTCAGTGACAGGGGGAAAAGGCAAAGACAAATGGATGAATGAAAAAGGGAAAACTGAAGAGTATGAGGAATTTTATAGACTTCACTGTATGGAATTTCATCACATTTCGATTGAAGTATGGTTGTTCATTTATATTTTGATGAAAAAATTATGTTATATATGTATAAGTAGTTAAGAAAAGGGTTGAGAAGAGGGGATAGGTAAAAGTCAAGGAGAGGAAAAACACAGCATGACATAAGAGGATGAATGGAGGTGAATGTGAAGAAGGCCTGTGCACAACATGCAAGCAAGCATTTAAAAAAAATTAGAAGGTGTCAGATATTGTTTTGTGGAGTTGTATTTGTTTTGCAGTCAATGGGATGTGAAACAGGTGAGAAAATATGAGGGGAGGAAGAGGAACAGGTAGAGAAAAGGTGAGAACAAGAGAAGTAAGAAAGTAGAAAAGAGAGAGAGAGAGAGAACAAAGATGAGGAATATAAGAGAAGGAGATTGTTTAGAAATAAGACAAACTCCTACTTTTAGTGCAGCTATGCGAACAAACACTTATGTGGTTAATATTCAATGCCCAGATGCATGGAGGAAAAAGTTTTTAACTGAAAAGATTGTGTGTGCAAATGTACTTGTGTGTGCATGTGTTTAGGACAGAGAGGAAGACTTTTCAGCCACTCTGTGTCAGAAATAATTAACCTATTTTTCCTCTCTTCTCTCTCCCATTTCCATTTGCCTCTCTCCTCTCTTTAATTTCAAAATTGTCCTCCCCTTCGCCTCCACAAGCAGGCGTCGCGCCCTGTGGGGGTGGGGTTCTGTGATGGTAACCATGGTCCCCAGCAGCCGCTATGTCTGCAGCGCTCATGCAAGAGAGGAGGACGCCACGAACGACCGTGAAGAGCGAATTCTAGCCGTGCTGGGCATCATTGGAACCATCCTCAATCTTTTAGTGGTCATATTTGTCTACATCTACACCTCTGTCACTTAAGGTTTTCTGTAAGACTTGAACAAGAACCATTGGCACTGTCGCCAACTCTTCCACTGCCATCTCCTCACCGCTGTGCTCCTCTTTAAGTATTTATATACTTGGAGGGTTTGATTATTCAGAGTAAGTGATAAAATGTGAGGATCATTAGCAGCATGTTCAGCTGGATAGTAGCCATATTTATCTAAGCCTACACCTGCATCACTGAGTATCCCTTGAGACAGTTCCTCTGCTATTAGCTAAAGACTGCTGCCAATCAGACAAAAAGGAGTTACAGGTGGATCCCTCCACTGTTCATATCAAACTGTATCTTAAATTTTTTTAAGACAGCTTCACTCAACCACCTGTCAAATGACTGCTGACAGTGTGTCCAGTCTGGTAACGGTCATATGTGTCTGATCCATGACTGCGGCAGGAGTTAAGCTCCCGTCTTTGATCTGATCGTGGCCATATTTGACTTTGCTGCATCTGCCATTTTCTTATATCACTCTGTAAAAGTGTGTGTTTTCTGACTTTTTTTCATCACACATTTATAGGATTAGACATTTTTTACTGCAAGGTAACGATATCTAAATGGTTTGACAAACACAGATATGAGTGATCAAATTAGTATAAAAGAAGAGATGTAATAGGGACCAAAATTGCCAAGTGAACTATTAACTGAAGGACCCTGATGCCTATCCTTAACTTCACTTGAATAGAACATCATTACAGATAAACTAATAAAAAATCACTCAGTGCTGATTTTCAGTTTCTGTAGTTTATAGCATCACTGAAGAAGTTTTACATGGAACTAACGTGTCCATACCTGAGCACACCAGAGGAGAGATTCCTGGCTGTGCTCGGAGTCATCGGTATTGTACTCAACCTCCTACTTCTTGTTTTTGTTTATATATACACTTCTATCTGATATATGTGCTTCCTGTCCACCTACAGTATCAGCTATGAGATGAACCTGCCAAACCTAACTGTACCTATACCAAACAGCCAGGGGTGTCAGTGATCGTATGGTACATAAAGTATGTTCTACAGCCACAATCTCTAGCTAATCTTGGGATTATATGTAACATACAGAGCTCAGGTGAATGAGGTTTGTTCACTGACTAATTTACGATTGAAATACACTTTTTTGAAAGACACTTTTTTTGTGGAAATTTGCGTCCTGCGATTAGTGTTTTTGTTGTCTTTCACATGCGTGCATCATAAGCTTGCATTGCTATGATCTTTATCATGCTTTGACCAAAATAACTGTTGCAAAGACTAACTTCTTTGCTGTAATTTGTCTGTTTGTTCTACACGACTGTTGATGTTACAATTAGAAAGCACCCAAAAATGAAACTGGATGGTATCAACAACAAAGATCCCTCTGTGGAAGGTCACTACCACAGAATAATGGTCTATTTTATAGTGTCATGTTTCCGTGATTGGATCATTAAGCCAACCACAGAGCATCATCAAAGAAGGCAAAGTGTGGAACTGAGACATTGTCACATAAATCAAGATGGTGTACTATTGAAGTACAACACAAAGGCACAGAATAGTAACAAAGAAATCTTGCAGAACTGGCAAGGATTGCTTAAAAAAAGAGGACATAAAACCTCTGTGCAAGGCCTCACCATCTGTCTCGAAACTCGTCAAGGCATGAAAAACTCCCTAGGATTGGGTTACAACATTTCTGTTGGAGCAGCATGTCACTATGGATATGATTTAAAGTCTAAGCGCTGTGCCTCTGATGGAAGAGCAAACTTAAATGCAGCTGACAGGCGAACAGGACGGACTGGTCTGAATCTACACTTCATCCTCGTCATTCTCTTTTCCACCAACAAGCTAACGCCAGAGAAGACATAGTACTGAGAGGACCCACATGAGCAGCAAGTGTCATTTCACATAGCACAATACTTTTATATTTACACACATGCATCAGTCAGAGGTTCTAGGGAAGACACAATGACAAAAACCCCAAAAAACATTTGGTTTTCCAACATTGAACTCTGACTGCTCACTTAACTGCAATTTTACGTCGGCTTGTGAGACTAAGTATTGAGATTTTGCATTGTAAGATTCCTTGTTACATTGTGTGTGTATGCTTGTAGTTATAGTATCAGTTTACCTTTGAGTGTTTAATTTGAACTGGTTTTTCAAGCAGACCTGAAAGTCACAACATCAGGATGAAACACAACAGATATCTCTAGATATTTGTGGGTTCTAATGGCCACAGTCTATCATTAATAAGTGTAGAGGTTTGTCTTCAGATAGAGATTTTAAATAGTTCCATGGCCATGTTTACAGAATGCTGGATGATCAAGTATTCACCATTTGCCTGCTGGAATAATTAGCTTTTATTAAAAATGATTAGTTGCTTTTTTGAATATCAAAACAGCGAAGAGGACAAATAAAATGGTATGTATTTGATTTACTTGTAATGCATAAGCAACTTAATGCCTTAGGACTCTGTTTCACACCTTCTCAACTGCAAATACAAACACATTTGTACTTCTATACTTGAGGACATTCATATTACATATTGTTCATGTTATATATTGCATTAACCTCTAACCTTAGCCTTCACATGCCTGACCCCAAATCTCTATGTAACTATAACCTATACCCAATTCTAACCTTTAAGTTAAACTGAGATTTATCACAAATTTGGGTTTTATTTTCATAGCTCGGGTGATCAGTTACGCTAACAATGTCCTCACCAAAGTGACTGCTAAGATCTGGGAACACAGTGGCATCAATAAAAATACATCCAGTGCAGCAGAATACACAAAGTTAGTCAATATTATTATTACCCAAATTGTTGTAACCATGCATCACTCAGTTTTTGCTGTACAACGAGGGATTATTAGCAGCAGGAAAGTTTATTTTTTGGTAGCTATCTAGTGAGACTGTCGGCTACTGCCACTATTTCTTGCCCTGTTATTCTCAGCAGTGTAATATCAGCCATCACTTTGGTGACTCTTAATCGCTTCATCCCTCCGAAGAAGTGAGAACCAAAGGCTGAAATGCCTGTACTTTTCAAAACCTTCCTCACTAAATGGGTCCTCACAAAGATAGAAGTATGCACTCACACACTTACTACTTAGATCTCTCTTCATAAGTTTAATTTTACACCATCTTTCAGCACACATCAGGAGATTTGATGTTAGCATGCTGAGATAGATGTGACTTGCACATTTACTTCCTGTCACATCCAATAACTGTACAGTGGAGTTTGTTGAGCTAAATCCATTTTAAGTGTGCACCAAAGCACAGTATGAGCCACCTTCGGTTCGCTAGACATCTGCTGTCAGACAGTGACAGTCGAAGCAGCAGCTGTGCAACTGTGAGAAACATTTGAATATACTTTGACTAAAGTACTGGAGGTATTTTGGTCCACTTTGTATTGCCTCAGAGGGGTTACTTGTTGCAACAAACGAAAACACACACACACACACACACATACAACACACACACACACACACTTAGCTATTTAGCTCAGGTTTACTCAGATACAGGCCGTGGTTTTGCCAATGTGGGTTTACAAAGACCAACAGAAAAAATATATTTTTAGACTGAAACAAGTGAAAGACATTTATTTTGAGTCTATAATCAGTCTTTTTAACTTGACAATTTTCATGCCAAAATGAATAAAATTTATATCCCAGAATAGTTTTATTGCTAGATGGATAAACCCAGACACTAAAATGTTGAGTTATGGTATAGTAGGCCTGAAAATGAATAACACAGATTTTTAGGCTGTTTTGTTTGTTTCCTGTAGCCATGGTCTCGGAGAACCCTCAAACATGTTGGCAACAGTAGCGTGACTAGTATTTTATTAAAGTCCAGCATTATCCCAACATATGTGCTTTTGATAAGTTTATAGCCTGCCTGGATTACATACAATCATGTTTTCTGCATTGAAGTTCAAGTTTTCGGTTGAGACCAGTTTTAACATGACAGACTCACTGCTGAGCAGACCAATGAAAGCAGAGAGCCCACAAGGCAAGTCCTGGCCATCTGCTGTCCCCACAGACACTCAGCCACCTCCTCAACATACACACACACATACATACACACACACACAGCATGGACTTTAATTTAACAATTCAACATAATTTTTCACATTGCATTCAAAGACAGAGTTTTAGATTGTTCAAGATTTATTTTTATGCATGTTTATGTTTGTTTTGTTTTTTTTAAATAATTCTACAAGTTAAATAGGCTACTATGTGCACACACATTATGTTATGGAAAAAGCCTCCAGTGCCACAGAAAAAAAACAAAAAAACAGTTGCATCAGAGCACACCTGGGACTGCACTGCTATAGCCCCAAGCCTGAAATATTAACACAAAACACTGAAAACAAGGTGACAATAGTCAAAGACAAAATGTTCGTTCTGAGTCTGAGCCAGTCTGTGTTATGTTCAGCCAAGGCAGAGGATGGATTCTCATGTTTTTTCATGATGCATGAGCTGAAATGATTTTTTAGCCTGACAAGGCATATTGGACACAGCCTGTCTGAAACTAGAGAGAAAATCATGGAGACAAGAAGGCGCTTGAGATATTTTAATTTAATTTTAGAACAACAAAGCTGGATAATATTTAGGATATTTTTAACAATTAAAATGATCTTGTGTGGGAAGGCAAAATTGGGGCATGACAGGTTCCAGTTTTACACTGTATGATGCATTACAGCTGCAGCACAATTCCACCCAGAGGAAAATGTTGGTGCCTTTTACAGGTCCTGACATTCAGGGAAAAAAAATACATACAAGGCCTGAGAAATGATCCCTTAATCAAAGTTTTGAGTGATATGCTGATTTAGATAGTGACTGACATTCCAGGACAGGAGCTGCTACAGTACCAACTGAGCATGCTGTAGATCTGTGATGGCAGATGTCCAGAATGTCTACCCCACTCCTCATATTTGCTTCTGTCAGTAAGTAATAAAAGCTGTTTTGTCTAAGGAAAGAAATTGCATCCTCTAGGATTTTGTCAGAACATTTTATCCATTTATGATGAATAAACAGTTTGTTATATACCTTGAAAGGTCCCATTGAACAGATGCTGTGAAATCTGGTGTACTTTCATGTAATGTTTATATATATAATATATAGTTATAGCAATGCCAATAAAAATGAAAAACATCACTTTCAAGGAGTGTCACTGTTTTTTATATAATGGAAAATAGACACACTGAATTTCTCACCTGCAACATGTGTTTTCATAACAGTTCTAGAGAAAAACTTTTCAGGGTTCTGGCTCACTGTCACGCTATCAGGGCTTACTGGGACACTTCTGACCATGACAAGTATTAGCTGTAAAAAAGGCCTATAATTATGGTCATCTCATCTACTGAAGAGTGGATGAGTGGTCACGCGTTATGCTAATGTAGTTAAAATTTAACATTTTTCAAATGTGTAGGAAATGCAGGTGAGAATTTCAACATTGCATGTTTTTTTTAAATGTTGGTATTGATATTTTGGTCTACTTTGGGATTTTATCTGTTAGCCTACATCTATCATATTCATCAAAAAGTTACTTGAAAAAGCATCTGAAGCTTCTCTTGTGTCAAAGTGTAAATACGAAATATGAGCTTCAGCGAGTAGTTGAAAATGTGTAGGTTTTTAAATCATATTTGCCATTTTCAGACTTGTATTTTACCTGCTGCCCTGCTGCCTATTGCCTCCAGGCATATCAAGGAGCATCTAACTCCTTCCAGCAGACATAGTGATCAAACTGAGCAACCATCCTAACTGCTATAAATTCTGTTAATTCAGGGATGACTTAGAATACTTAAACCACAGTCAAATTCTAGGTTAGTTGTATATTCACAGTTTCACTTTTTATCATCTGGATTCAACTTGAGTGCTTGGTGCTCTTATACCCTTCAGATCCTCTGAAGGTTTTTCCTCTTGTTTATTCTTCTGGCTTGTCAGTGGGATGCATCTTAATTCCATGTTGTCTTGAATGCACTAGTAGTATAAGAACAAGGTTATCACCCATGGAGCAGAGCTCGTTTTAAGTAGTGTTGTTGCTTTAGCAGACCTGTGCTGTTGTGTGCAACCATGCTCAGCCAGCCAGATAAACTAACAGTGTGTCCTCAGGCACCCCATGACACAGCCACTGACTTGGCTAATATGGGTGGCTGCCCTCTGCACATACACACACACACGCACATACACACACACACAAACACAATGCATACACACAAAAACAGACTCATACACACCAGCCTATAATCTCTAGCATAGATCTGACTACTGCTCAAATGTAAAATCTAGTGTGACTTAGTAATATCTTCCCTTTTTTTCCTGTTCTCCTTTACCCTCTGCACCCTCTGCACCACAAACATTTATGATCTCCTCTCAGTGCCTCAGTCCATTGTTTGCTGAGTTCCTATTTTAGTCTTTAGTTAGTTTGCCAGCTCAAGCATGAACCCCATCCCTGGCTTAGAGCCTCAAGCCACTGTCACTGGAACAAGGAAAGATGTTTTATGTAAACAGTAATATAATGTCCTATTTGCCTGTTGAGTGTAACAATTCTCTCAGAAGTTCACCCAGGCTTGAAGGGAAAATACCCACTGAGTCACATAGGTTTCTGCTCATGTTTATTGTTTCTAAGCTACTTCAGATGCACCTAGAGCTTAGTTTAATGCACAAGCTACAGTGTGTCTACAAAGATCAAGTCATTTACATTGTATTTTGTTATATATATTTATATTTTCTATCTCATATCTTTATTTTAAAAAATGTGGATAGTGTGACTACTTTATAGGATATCAGTACTAATATATTCATGTTTTTTTTGTATTTGTCAGTCACTGTTTTTCCTCATTTTGAACAAATACATAGTTTTCTTTTCTATGCTTTTTTGTTAGCTTAATTTCTTTATAATTAGGGGTGATTTGAAGGATTAGGTATTGCAACAATTACTATCATCACCATCATTATCTTTGGGATGGTCTTGTTTTTCTGTGTTGTTGATTACATTGATGTCTCAGTCCTAATAGTGTTTTCAGTCTTTTCTCCCATTCCAAATTACTTATCACTCATGCAGCCTTCAAATGAGCTCAGAGAACTGCTGGTGATCAACACACACACTCACTCACACACACACACACACACACACACACACACACACACACACACACACACACACACACACACACACACGCAGGAAAGAGAAATAATAGATATCAAGGGATAAGAGAAATGCTTTTTTGGCTGAAAAGCTGCTCTCTCAAATGAAGATAGCAGATTTGCATGTCTCTGGGGTCTCATTATTCTTTCCTCATCCCATGAGAGTCTCTGATCAATTGATTAATCGAATCTTTTACTCCCTCTATGATTTTCTACCTCTGTCCCAGTAAGGGAGGAAGGTCAAAGATTAGCATGTTCCCTGAACGTACAGTGAGACATTATTATTCCAATGGTTTAAGAGATTTTAATCAAGGTTTAAAAATGACAGATGGAGGGAAGATAAGCTTACTGGGGAGATGATGATACAGGTCGATACATTTCAACATCCTTTACAGCACATAGAAAGAACATAAATTCAACTTCTGTACTGCTGAGTGACAGGTGTAGGATATATTAACCTTCTTTTTGGTAATTAAGAGCAGTATTCACACAGATTTTGAATAAACAAACTAAATCTCACCTGATTTTAAAGCTTTTTCTCATAATTAAGTGAAATGATCATTCACATGGATTTAAACTGCTGGGATTACATGATAAATGACTTGAAGGTGCTCATTTTTGACCCTAATTAACACCTTACCTCTACCCTTCAGCATTGCCTGTAATAAAGCCTCAACGGATCTTTATTATCAAGGGGCTCCAATGGCAAACAATTTGATCTTTTTACTGCTTTGAACACGATTAATGTGAATGAACTTTACACTTTGTGTGTTTTTCTCTCTCTTCTGTCGGTGAACAATAGTATAAATGGTAAACAAATTCCCCGAAGTAAACTGGAGTAGTTTGGCAAGACCGTGATCCCAATGCACGCATGCACATACACACACACACATGCACACCCAAATAAGAGGGAACATGTGACGTCACCATCAAGTATTTAAGGGAAGGTCCTCTTCACTCCCTTGGTAACACCACCCACCAGACACACATACACACACACACACACACAGAAAGACATAAGCCACTATATTTGGCCTGACACAGAAATTTAGTGGCCGGGGAGCTGAGCAGCTTCTTGGCCTGGTGTGAGAGTCTCAGCGAATCAAAAACAGCATCCCTTTATCACAGAGATCTGAGTCTCTGGAGCCCTGACAAAAGACTTTGAACTCCAAGAGCTACCAGTGTCACACAGAGTCCTGTCAGTCATCACCCATGTGAATATTTGGATCTATTTATTTTGAGATTGGACTGGATTACGGTCAAAGTAGTTTTTACTGCTATCTGAGTAAATTTGGAGGAAGATAAATGGAGCCCATGACGGAAGAGAGGGATAACAAAGGAAAGAAAAACAGCAGTGAGGTAAATTTTTAAGCATTAAATTGGACAAAAACCTTCTTCTACATATCTGAAATACAATAGACTAAAATATAATGCTTTAACTATCATGTGTCTATAAATGAATTAAACAGACCACTTATGCGGAAGGACGTTAAATGTTTGCCGATACTGAGTTAACTGCAAACTATAGCATAGAACAGAATACCTTTAGATGATAATAATGTTTGTACTGGAGGCGCCACCCGGTGGCTGTAAACTGTCACTACAACGAAAGTAATTTAATAATTTTTGCTGTGAGTACATCATACACAAATCTTACATACTGGCCATACACTGTACCCCTCCCTCTGTTTGGCTCTGTCTCTGCAGGTGGCTGATCCTGTAAGCATGCTTTCTGAACTGCTCTGGTGCGAGGTGGACCCTGAGCACATGCTCGGCATTGTGGGTATTGTGGGCACAGTCCTTAACCTGCTGGTAGTGGTGTTCGTTTACATTTACACACCTGTCTGACATACCAACAGACTGTATACGTGAATTCAGGATGAAGCTGTTGACTGTTGTGTGGATGGAATAAAGACAAGCAGAAGGAAGGGATGCAGGGTGCTTTGAACACCTGAGGAGTGTTTTACTGTAATGCAACATAATATAATATAAACAAGACAGAGTCATGCCTATACCAGTATAGCATTCTTCGATATTGTTGAAGTTGAGGAAAATTCACTGGTATTCAGTCCTGTCATGATGGGCATTTAGTTGTATTTGTAAGTATGATTAGATTACTTGAGAAAAGTCCTTTTTCACAAGGCGTTTCACAGTTTGAGCATCACTGGACAACGTGTTTTGTTGATTTTTCTGTGATAGAGTTGCAGTATTTTCAGTGCTTTGGCTCATTTTTCACAACAGTTTGCAAAACTTTTAACACGAAACCCTGTCCTACTAATTTTGTCATCAAAATCTCACAGAGCACACACAATGAAAACATACTGTATTTATCATATAAGGTAATAGTAATGGTTAGTTTATCAGAGAATCCCATTGTGTATGTTCATCACTGAATTTCATTATTGCATTTTAAAATGTAACTGTGACTATCAAATATTACTGTACTGAAGATTATACAAAATTATAGCAATGAGGTAAAAAAACAACAACAAAAAAAACTTTATACACAAGTCTATTTGAGTGACTTCTCAAAACTTACATGAATATTTACAAGAACTGATGGAAAACTTGGATACAGACAACAATTTTTGAAGAAAATGTAAACCAGAGTGTAAACTTGGCAGAAAGCTGCAAAACATGAGATAATAGGATGTGCTCCTCTTTACAATACTATACACACACAGAGACAGACAGTACCTGACAGGTAAATTACAATCTTACATTCAGTACTGTGTAAAACTTTTTGGCACTTAAGATGTTTCGATTCTTATCCATAATAAAATACCATCAGGGAGGCGTCTGATTGGTTGCAAATTTATTCTGCAGCATGACAACAACCACAAACATCCAGCCAGTCACAAGGAACAATCTTCAGCAAGAAAAAGAACAAGGAGTCCTGCAACAGACAGTTTGACCCCCACAGAGCCCTGATCTCAACATCATGGAGTCAGTCTGGGATAACACAAAGAGACTGTGGCAAATTCTCCAAGATACTTGAAACAACCTACCTGCCAAGTACCTTGAAAACCTGTGTACAAGTATAACGGTGCTGTTTTAAAGGCAAAGTGTACTCACACAAGAATTTGATTTAAATCTGTATGAAGAATTTTGAATTTGTATGAAGTTAATTGATAAAAGAAAAAAAAAACTATTCATGAAATTATTTTTGAAAGCATCCACATTTTACTTTTAGTGCCTAAAACCTTTGTACAACACTGCATATATGCCATATATCATGAAGCTGTTAAACATACAATATATAATTGTTCATATGTATAGGCACTATTTGTAAACACTGAAGTGAGGCTAACATTATATTTTTTACACCTTCAGTCACGCTCTCTGATATTCAATGAAAATGTACAAATAATGATGTTAAAACACCAAAAATTATATGTTTATTTTAAATTTGTATCTTGATTCATACTTTATGATATTTTATGGTACAGGAGTAGTATTATTAAATGCATTATTGATTTTAATGTCAGGCAGTATTTGACAGCTGGTGATGATGTCAATCTTCTCAGACACTGCCTTCAGGTCCTCCAGGATTAATCTGATGCTGTGGGAAGCGTTGATGATGGCGCTCTGTGAAGTGTTGAGTTGAGCTGTTGCATTGCGCACCTTCACAAAAACACACAATGAAACAATTGCCACCACAAGAACACAAAACTGACAAAACTGAATATTATTTAACTGTTTGCTCTTACAAGGTTATGATTATCACTCTTTTCTATTTTTTAACTTTACGCTTCTGACATTATAGCACATACTTACTTTGCTTAAATTACTCCAAATTTTTAATGCAGTATCTTTTTTCTGTACTATTCAGCATTATTCTGATTACTTTTCTTGTGCAGAGCAGTGTGATATTATGGTGCTCACACATTCAGTTCGACAACACTAGGGAATCAATAGGCTGTAGTGGCCTCTGTAATAGTGTTCTAGTATTAAAAACGGCATTTGGGAGGACCTTTGCAAAATCTGAAATCAATGGTAAGTGTTTTGAGTCAAAAATAGCAGCGTACCTCCCTGCTGGCACTGCCATAAACGTGCCGGACCGCCTGTCCCACATCATAGTACAGCCGGCTGTTAGACTCCTGCAACTTCTGCTGTAGCAAAGTGTCACCTGGAAAATTCACATTAATAAGTAAGAACTGTAAACAGTGCTAATATTTCTTTATGTGACTGCACACTCCGTTTGATAAAAGCCATCAATGACTAAATAATGATGAATAGTAAAGAGGAAAAAAAATGTTACATCTAAATTGTCTTGTCAAATTAAGATGTACACGACCAGCTCTTATCATTCAAACTATCAAACAATCCACAATATACTGCAGCCACTGTAAAAGGGTCATCTACATCTTTCACTATTTTAAGATCAAATGTACTATCATCAGAATACCTGTAATTATAATTATGGCCGGCATTACTCACTGTGTGGTCTGTGTTTGGGGCTTGGCCTGTCTTCCACTATTGACTGTATATCAGGGTGGTCCCTCACTACAATGAGAGGAGGCAGGTCCCTCCTGAGTATCTGAGCACTTTCCTGGCCCAGTGCAGAGGCTCGGTTTGCCTGCTCCAGCTCACCCTCGCTGTCTGTTTCAGATGCCTCCCCTGGAACCTGAAAGCATCCACAGACAATAAACAATGTAGGTTCATGACAGGAGAGGTGAAGGACATGGTTTGATGCTGACGAACAAAGTTTTCTCTCTCTCAAAACACACACACACAGGTGTGTACAACAAAACAACCTTGACTCCCACTGTAGCAGACTGGGGAGGAGGCAGGGAGGTGATGTAGACTTCATCATCAGAGTCTGTCTCAGATGCCTCGCCCTGCACCACTATCTGGTACCTGCTGGACATGGCTGCGCGCATGCGCGCACGCGCACACGCACACACACACACACACACACACACACAAATGTTAACTTAAGCCATAGTAACTGATGCTGGCAACAATGAATTTACTGCAGCTAAATAACGTTTGGTAATAACACTGTAGCACAATAAAGGTTCTGTTTGCAACTTTACTCAATGAGAACTTGTACTGTGTACGTTACCTAAAGGATGGCGGTCTAAATAAAGTTGCCTAATACGCTGAAGTATATCCAAAACCTGTCAAATCTTCACTGAGACGTTAAAACATGGATGTATTAAGAGAACGTTAAAAACACAAAAATCACATGAGCAGTCAGGAAGTGGCTTCTTTTTTTCCAAAAGCCAATCCGGGCTGAACAATTATATCACGTGGGATAAATGTTTCAAGCCATGATTGGCAGAGATGCCTGCCTTCGTATTCAAAGGTTCGCTTCAAAGTACATTTAGCGTACGCCGAAATCGACTTCTGGTAGGCTGCGCTCTTCTAGGCTTGATGCTGCCCTCTGCTTACACAGTAAACATACTCGACGTTTGACGGATCATACATTTTTAGTTATAGGATCGATGATTTCTTTGCATGCCTTTGGCGTTTGAGGAGCACGTGATCCGCCACTAGCGACCGGACGTCTTTTTTCATGCTATCTAAAGGCTAACTCCGCCTACGTGAAGCCGGTGGAGTGTCCTGGTGTCAATAACGAGTGCAGCCCAGGACGCAGGCTTGTGTTTACTTCCTGCAGTTATTTGACAGGTAGGTTCAACTATCTATTCTGTTGAATTTATGTTGATTAAATGTAGCTATGTTATATACACATACGTACACTGTTTTCTCCTCATTATCTCCCATATGCGGAGAAATGAAAACTGTTTATTATGTCCTGAACAGTGTTGCTACAACACTAACTAGCTATTTGTTGCTAACTAGCTGGCTAACGCTAACACTGTTTCCTAACGGCGAGCGAGCTTTCGACCATCGCGTCGCATCGCTAAACTTCTAGCGTTAAGTGAAACGTTTTAATGTTATTTTGGCCTACTTAATGTCTTCTATGTGTTTGTCAGGAATGGCAGACGAGGTTCTGTTTGAATTTCTCCATATGGAGATCGTGTCACATGTTTATAAGGAGCAGCAATCCAGTAAAGGAGAGATGGACAACAAGGTGTGTTGAATAACTGCATGATATCAATTGATATTTCATCATAGTAGCTTTTTTCCCTTTTGACTAATAAAATACGTTCAGCTTCTTCTTCCACAAAATGATAATACACAAAATATCAAAATATCCATCTTGCAGTTTTCAGAAGAAAAGTTAAAAACAAACAAACTCGGAGCTCGGAGGAATTACAGTTTATGCAAAGATTTTAAACAAAAAGCTGTTATTCATAGTTTTTTTCTGTGTCTTTGGATGAAAGAAAAATCGAATTGAGTCAATGGACTGACCTCCTTTGTGAAAACCAAGAAGTTTGGATTTCTGACTTTTGAATTTGATTTTAATTTAGCCAATATTTTTTTTAAATAATTACATAAATAAAATAATTACATTTTGTTATCTTCTAGTATTACAAACAGTACATGTTTCCAAAATATTATAACATTTTATCAATTTGGCTAGTGATAAAGATGCACTTCATTTAAAAAAAAAAAAAAAAAAAAAAAAAAAGAAAGGAAAAAAAGGGCAGTACCTACAAAGCCAGTTGACCTCCAGTAAACTAATCAACACCATGAACATTTCCTTTTGCTCCTCAGGACAGAGCTGCCTGTGTTTCTGTCCTGGAAGGCATGGGCTTCAGGGTGGGACAAGGACTCATCGAGAGGTAGAGGAGCACACACAAACTGTATGTGCAACACATGCTAAGTGTAACGCATGTTAAGTGTCTAAATTGATGTTTGTTTCTCTGTCAAGGTTGACTAGAGACTCCCCCAGCTTTAAAGATGAGTTGGATGTAATGAAGTTTATCTGTAAAGACTTCTGGACAAAGGTCTTCAAGAGGCAGGTTGACAACCTCAGAACCAACCATCAGGTAAAATAAATGTTTAGATTAGATACAACTTTATTGCCATTGAACAAGTACAAGTACTTAACAACAAGATGCAGTTGGCATCAAACCAGAAGTCAAATTTAGGCATAAAGTGCTGATATACACAATAGAAATTACTATGAGCAGCTTACAAGATATACAAAGATATAGATATATAGATAGACACTTGTGCAGTGATGTAGTATATATCTAAAGTGATGTTGGGGTGAGTGAAGTGTAGAGTAGCATTATGTGCACTGCCTCCAAAAATACCATAAAAGTCAGAATCCCAGGGTACATCACATTTTTAGATTTTTAAAAAATGTTACCTAAAATGTTGTAAGATCATACTGGAATCACAAAATGACTACTTCATACCCTATATAGATATTATATGTTGCTCAACTACTATTATTTCTCCTGCTGCTGAGATGTCTGGTCTTAAAACCTAACTGTGACAAAGAATATGGTCAAATATATTGCTATCCAGTAAAAGTCGATCAAGGTCAAATATTTAATTCTCCTTTAACTTTTAGGAAACCTCTACTAGTACTCTACCACTACAAATATATGAAATTAAATTCAGTGTTGGTTAGAATTTGTTATAATTATTTGAGAGTGTTTATATGTTTATTTCTTGCTGTAGGGCACCTACGTTTTGCAGGACAACAAGTTTGCACAGCTGACGCAGCTCTCTAATGGGAAACAGTACCTGGATCAGGCACCTAAGGTAAGCAGTCTCTCACTCTCACACACACATAAAGAAGAGACACTCCTGCTGCTGTCACATGGAAATCAGGTAGAAGTCGATGCTAAAGGCTTTATATGTTGAAACACAACTAAAGAAACCGCATCTCATCGTTGCTAAGCTAATTTGTGTGTGTTCTCTTAGTACCTCGCCTTTTCGTGTGGTGTGGTGAGAGGAGCCCTTTCTAACCTTGGTCTAGACAGCGTGGTGACAGCTGAGGTCTCTGTCATGCCATCATGTAAGTACTATAAGGGGTGTCATGTGTGGTCAAGTTAGGCCAGAACAAGTTCATTTGTGTCCTAAAGTTGTATTTTATTATTTTGGATACATGGATTTAAGTTTATGTTGTCTTTACCGTGGCAGGTAAGTTCCAGGTGGTTATCCAGAAATTGTGACGTGATCCTCTCTGCTGCCGTGGTGCTGATGGGCAGGACTCTATCCATGAAGGGTTCTGCTAATCTTAAAAAGAGGATAGTAGTTCCTGTTCTCCCACTGAGCAGTGTAACCACAGAGGGAATCAAACAACACCTTGACTTTTGCTCCAGGGCCAAACGGGATTAGCCAGGTTCTACTGACAACGAGGTACAGTACTGTACCTAAGGACAGGGCTAAACAAGGTTAGCCAGGGCTTACTTTTTGCTTTAGCTATAAAGCAAACAAAGCAAGATTTTTTTTTTCCTTTTGCATCTTGTTTTTGGTAGCAGGTTATTCCCCAATTAAGGCAAACAACATGCAATCCTTTCATCCACTGTTTTAACTACATAAATGGAGCTGCGCCCTGACTGACCCTATATGGCTGAGATATGAAAAGAAATATTGGCTGTCAGTACCTGTGAACACAGTAATGTTAATGTGATTGTATAGTAAATGTTAAGGTAATTTGGTGTTTGTAATGTGTTGCAGTGTCTGTGTTACCTGGTAACAGTTTGAAATTTATTGATACATAATGATATTTAAAGCCTTACCAATTCCCATAACATATTTTTTTGTATCCACCTAAATAGTAGCTAATGAGCCTCAACAGCTGGCTCATCAGATTCATAATTTCCACACTTGTCTCTCTGTAGACTCCTAAAAGTGTAACCAGCTTCTGGTGCTTTGCCCTGCCTTGTTGCAGATTGCCTTTAGGAGCTGGGTGTTTCAAGTATACTGGTGATCATTAACATTTCTGTTCATTTGATGGCAAAATGCAAATCTAAGACGAGTCATTGGTAAAGGATTTTCACTGTAATTGTGTTTTATTCTTAGATGTGATAATAATTTCGAGGCTCAGCTTCATACAAATTTGACAGTTGAATAACAGCAACTTAGTGACCATTGCAGAACCACTCAAACTGGGTTTACAGTTTATTACTTCTTCTATAAAGATGTACATTTTTATTCTTTGTACAGCATTTATATGCAAATGTGCAGTATTGAGAGTTGCTTAGCTAGGCTAGAGACTAGCTCAAGTTGCCATACAATAAGTTGCAAATGTGATTGATGTTGTAAGGCTTTAAAACGATTAAAATGGATTTCTTGGTTAAATGTGTCATTGATATCTTGCTTTGTACAACAATCTCCTCAAATATAGGTATTTTCCGAAATGACTACATACATGCAACAGATGTCTCATGTGTATCCTGAAATAGCTTAAAACTGTGAGGCTGTAAGTATATTCAGTTTGTTTATTTTATTTTATCAACTGAACATTTTGTCTAAATTAAAGATTAATGTTGTGACAAGGACACCACAAAAAGGGTTCTAGTGATGCTATTGCCTCTTTGTGCCACTAGAGGGACACATGGACATGTCGTCATTGTTGCTTTACCCAATACAATTTTGCCCAGTTAAATCCAGTGTCTCCTTATTTGTTATTGCTACCTTGGTTGCTCAGATCTCTACTTTAATTTTTGATGTACTCTCTCTTGCTCAGACGTTTACCTGAACAACTGCAATGTGGAAATGCGACCCTGTTGAACAAACTTCACAGTGCCATGAAAACATTGGCCAGCCACTTGGTATATATTTGTACTGTAAAATAATGTTAAAATGTAGCATTTGAAGTATTGTCAGTCAACAAAGTTTCCTCTATTAATTCAGATATTTGTGACTGACTTAATTACACAAGAGCTGTCAGTCTTTTGCACAGTCAACTTTACATTTATGTTGTTTTTATTCATAACAATAAATAAAGTCCTCTTGTCACATTGATGTTAAAAGCAAAATACAAAAGAAAAGAAAGAAATTGTAAAAGAACTCGTCCAAACTTTTACATGACACTGTAAAGGACAAAATGTACATTGATGAGACCAGATTAGTTATTCTCAAGGGAACAGACCTGCTGCCTTTTGTCTTTTTCAATACCCTTCTGCTTAACAAGTAGACCACATTTCAGTGTGAGCACTACCAACAGCAGTTCCATCTGCCATCATTCCTGCTCAAGTTATTAATATGTCTCATGTGTTTGATCCATATCATGAGCTTGGTATTAAGAGGTTCTACTGTATGTGACTGTACGTCACTTATGAGATATTTAGTATACAAGTTGAAAGGTGAAGTCTGAGCAGGGTGAACTGTTGTATGGTTAAGTTTTCAAGAAAACCATCGTCAGTCTGGGACCTATGTGAGTGTTTTCTGATTGTTTAATATTCCACTGCCATCAGTGAAATAGTTGAATAAAGGAACATGGAATTGATGCTGCTCTTCATATTTGCTATTGCTGTGACAACAGTCATTGCCGTCTGTGTAGGCACACAACATGTTGTATTAAACCATATAAGAAGAAACTGTGTGTTTGGAGCACAATGTACTAGTTTACCCCTGATTGTAACGCCCAAGCCTCAGAACATAATGACTCAAAACAGAATTCATATGAAACAGGCCAGAAAAGAATTTTAAGTCAAAAATCATGCTCACTTACCAACTGATGCTGACTACCTCATTTACATATATGGACAATAGAGTGGGAGTAGAGAAATGGAATGAGTTGGACTGTATTTTAAAGGGGAACTCCACCAATTTGACATAATATATAGAATATTAGTTTACTTGGCATGGGGAAAGCCAAGCGACCTGTGAAAACAGCTATAAAATGATTTGAGGGGGCTTTTTAAAGTATGAGATAGTCCAGATCAGGGTCCAATTTAAAAAAAAAAGTTGCATTTTAGAAGTGTAAGACCCAGAATTTCTGTAGCTTGATAGGGAGTAAAAGGTAGGATTTGCCTGCTGCATCAATTTTGACCTTTTTTTTTTTTTAAACAATTCTGCCTCTTGTGAGTGCCCCAACCTTACGGAAGTGCAATACTACATTGCTGTATTACCCCTTAAATTTAGAGTTAGAGCTCAAACTGGTTTAGATCCTTACTGCAGTATGGAGGATCTCAAGACAAGAGTACTTGAAGGAGCTTAAAATTTAAAAGAAAAAAACTTAAATAAGATCCCTGGTTATACTTATAAGTGGACTCCCACTCTATCCCTGCTGATAGTGTATGATAGATGATATGTGGGGTTTTTGGAACTTCAATGCAACTGAAGGAATGCCGTGAAAGAAAGACAGGAAAATTGTGTTAGTCTGCATAAATGTGCAGTACCTGACTATAGCCCACTCTTTTGCCCATTTGTTGCAACCCATTAAACACTTAGCCCAAATCCTTTCTGGAAAGAAGGGGAAAAAAATCAGAAGGAGGGATTAAAGGGAAGGCCTGGGAGGGGGGCAGAATTGTATAAGTCTGGTGGAGGAGGAGAGAGTGGGCAAGAGGAAAATGGGATGGAGAGAATGAAGAGCCTCTACAGGAGGCTAGAAGGATATGAAAGGTAGAAAAGAGAAGTTTATTAGGGGGTGGGTGGGAGTGGGGGTGGAGAGGAAGCATCATAGGAAAAGAGAAAGATGACGAGGGTGTGTGATAGTTAGAAAAGAATGGTTGAAGATGTGGGTAGTTTCATTTACCTGTTCCTCAATACCTCACAAACAATATGAAGTGAGGGAAGAAGCTGGGGCCATCTCTTTGGACAGTGAAATCGGGAGAAGAAGGTGACAGTTCAGTAACAGCTGTTTTGTGCTGCTTTACACAGTTTTTCTCCCCTTTTCTTCTACTGCATCACAATGTCACCAATATACTCACAAAGAGAAACAGTGAATGGAAGGAGGGAGGAGAGGAGGAGGGGGGTGTTCAGGGGCTGGAAGAAAGAAAGGAGGTGTTGGGGGTGTGCAAGTAAAAAACCCGCATTCAATCTCTCAAATTGATGACTTGCTACAATTAAGTAACACTGTCCGCATAGACTGGCTGAAGTCTTTTGTAGTGTGGGATTGGGATGTTGACAGATACTATTGATATGGGTTAGATTTCTCAAAAGCAGCTCAGTTTGGCTCAGTTTTAACTGGCAGAGACAAACTCAAATCAACCAAAAAACAATTAAAAATCATTGTTGAATGCTGTCAATTTAGTATGAGTTGTTAAATAAAAATGAAATACTAATTTGGGGTAAAAAAAAACAATGTAAGTTAAGTTATAAACTGATATTTTTTTATATTTTGATGCTACCTGGAAGCTAAAAGAATGACGCTATCAGTAAAGTATGCTGTATAATTATTAAGTATTTAGAATTTGAACATGTTTATCCTGTTTAGTTGAGTCGCTTAATTACATGAACTAGCAGTGGCAGCATTTAGCATTAGTTAGCTGATTAGTAAACAGTAGTGTGACAGCTAACTGCTAGCTAGCTTCCAATGTGCTAGCTAGTGATACTTTAAAAAACCCAGTGTCATATATTACATGTATCAGCAATAGATAATTAAAGCAATGAATATGGAATGCAATCAAGTTAAGTATGCTGTAGCTAGTTAATAAGTGTTTACTATTCAGCATGTTTCTTCTTTTTAGTAGTCAGTTAATTATGTGAACTAGCAGTAGCAGCATTTAGCATAAGTTAACTTAAACATTTAAGTGCTAGCAAACTGCTAGCTAGTGATACTTTTAAAAAAGCCATCATCATAAATTAACTTTAACAGCAAAAGGTTAAAGGTTTTAATTTATATTTTTCTTTTAAATTTCTGCTTGGATTATGTTTTCCAAAATGAATAGTAACACTGAAAGAAGAATAAATTTCAGCTTCAAACTTAAAAGCCTGGTCTTGTTTTCCTCAGAGCAAATCTACACACTTCCATATTGCTGTGTTTAACAACCCCTTTGATCTCACAGGATTCCGCCCACTTTCATCCTCTCAAATTGCCCCATTGCTTCTTTATCTCACAACTTCTTTTGCACAACTTTTTCCTTCTTTTCCTACTCATTCAACTTCCTCCGCTCATGCATAGTAAAAGTGAGGTTCCCTCTCACACATAAACACAAACCTTGTCTCTTGGGGCCATATGTTGACCCGCAGTGGACCTGAATACAGCCATCTGCCTGCCTTTCCTATGTCCCACAGGGCAAGAGTGTGGGAGAATGTCCATCACACACAATACAGCACACACAAACCATACGAGCACACACATGCCTTTAACCCCTTCACAGCCACTAATCACTCCCAGACAGCCAGCTTCATCTCATGTTAACAGTGACAAGATAATGGCTCTTGGATGTGTGTGCATGAAAACGAGATTCCTGGAGGGTTACCTTTGTCCTCTGTCTCTTTTTGTGTATAAAGAGAAAAACTTACTTCCATTATTGTTACTATTATTGTGATGCAAACATTTTTCACTAATCAATATAAGCAATGCAATTTAGCTAACAATTTAGTTTTAAATACCAGGCTGTTTTACTGTTTTTGTTTTTAGAGGTATGGTGAGAAAATTTCCCTGAATTAATATATTTTGATTTAAAGAGCATCAGTTAAAGTGTGTGTTCAACTTGCCAATTCCTCTTAGAAGCCCAAGCTGCTCACAATGATGAATTCTTAAACTACCACTCAGCTGTTACACAGTGTGTAGAAAGTGAGGAGGTGAGGGGATGTAACTGAAGGAAAGGAGAGGAATAAAGTAAGGGAGTTGAGGATGAAAGGGGGATGGTTGGATGGAGGCAGTGAGAGAGAGAGAAAGGAAATGGGTGGGAGCCCAGGATTGGTAAGATTAAACCCCAAACAAAAGACTTCTTATCTCCACATGAAATCTCCATGGCATGACTACACACACAAAAACACATCAGTACCCTGCTATTCTACAGCAGGCTGGCTGGAGCAACTATAACTTTGAAAATACTTGCTTAAATCAACTGTGTGTGATGGTATAGCACAGCTGATCCTTTTTTTTTTTTTTTAAATGGCATCTTTTTCAGAATGTGAAACTATGATATAGCACATTTCTTACTTTTTAACTTTCAAGACCTCTCTTTAGTCAACAGAGGCCATTTAGAAGAAATCATTTGCATTTTCTTAATAATTTATGCATTTGACTCAGTCTCTTATTCAGGTGAAGTGCCTTCAAGTTAAAACACCTGCTAAGATTTTTTATTACAAAGCAAGCAGCAGGGTTTGTAAATAGAATCTTCAAGCTGAGCCTGCATTATAGTGATGTGTGATTAATTTTCAGCCTTTTTTTCCTGAGGGCAATTTCACCTGGAAGTCTGAAGGTCCTTCTTTCGCTCCTGTTGATAATAGTACAACTTGTAGATGACAAAAAAAAGTAGTCAGTCACTGAATAGCTATACTGTACTAGCTATATTGAATAAATTATAAGCATTAATGTACACTAAATTAATTCCTAAACCAGTGATATACTGTCTGTTCTGCTGTATAAAGCAGAATTTTAAATATATAAAAATATTGAATGTTAATTTACAGCAGGATGAATCTCACTAAACCCTTTGAATTATCTATAAATCTTAAGCAAGGCTTTTGACACTTGACATCATGCGTAGATACAGTTAACCTCAACAGTACAGGGCCACCTGGGGGAATGTGATCTAGAATAAAAATCTGAAATGACAGTTCGCTGGTTTCCTGCTTGCTTGCTTCCGGCACGTCACAAATGTGTCAACATTTTTGCAAATATACTACATCAGGCAGAAAGTTGAAGGGAAGCAACATGACCTCAACAGCCCTCGTAACTTCAGTCTTACTATATCAGCACTTCGATAAACCGGTTTCCAAGAAGAGATGTCAAACATGCCTGTGTAGATTTTACCTATAGCGGATAAGGTGATAAAGCAACACAAACTGTCAGTTTAAAAAAAACAAAAAAAACTTTATTTCCAGTACAAAAAAGCAAAGAAACCTAAATATATTAAACTTGATACAAGCATTAACAACTCAGTCCTCTATAAATACGTTAAAATAAATTAAAGAAATTAATTTACTAAAGATTATCACCTTTAACACTAAACAGGCCTCAAACATGTTGATGAAAAGGCAATTTTAAATAGAGCAGTAACAGGACAGAGTCTGTTCTTCTAACTACCTACATAATAAACACACAAAACAGCTGAGTAACATTTCTAAAACACTAACCCTACAGTATGCTGGATCTAGCTCGGTAAGGCAACAGACCTTGGCACACAATCATGTGGACTGTGACCAGGACGCTACACATTCATAACAGTACGAAGCCGTAACAGAAAGAATTAATACTGAATGAGGGAAGAGAGATGGGAAATAGTGGGGTGAGAGTCATGAAAACATGACACCAGTGCTGTGCCTATAACTGCCTGAGGAGAAGGAAAGAAAGTCCCAATCCTGGGAATGTTAAAAATCTTCTAAAATACAGATTAGCACCACAACATTTTAGGATACATGCTTAAGACTAAAAAGGACTTCCATGAAGTGTTCTTGAACTTGATTGACTTTACGTCTGAGCCAAGTGCCTTGCAACTCAAGCTATATATCCATCATATCCAAATTAGACAAAATGCAATAATAAGATGCAGAATTATGTGATGGCATCTCATTTGTAAGTTTTTGTTGTTCTGCTGTTACTGCGGTCATACTTTACACATCAGAGCCTAAAAATGTCCTGTTTTTCTAGTCAGCAAATCACACAGATAATGATATGACATGAACATGGAACCTGGCTTATTTTGTAAAGTCAAACTGAGCCCCTTTCCTCCATGACTGTAAAGCAGTGTAAATTTGGTCATTTTACAGTGGTAGTTTGTCATTAATGCACATGAGACAGAAGAGCAACACTCTTCACAACAGAGAGAGAGCTTCCTTGACAAAAACAAAACTAAACAAAACAAACAAAAAAAAAACCTCACACCCCACCTCACATCTCTCCTAACAAACCAGCAAATCTTGGATCAACACTGTAACATGACCTGTTAAAAACGCTACAGGCACTTCAGCTGTTTAAAAACTTAACATTCAGGTTTAAGGCCTACTATTTGAGGCCAGTTATCCAAACATAACCTCAGACTGCACAGTTATGAGGAAAACACTTTTCACTAGCTTATAAATGCAATACTACTGTGTACAGTTAATGGGGAAAAAAAACAAACAATTCCTAAACATAGGTCACATTGTGTGTTTGTCCCACCATAATCAAAAGCTACAAACAGATGTCTTTGGCTTTATCACACTTTAGACCATTCACAAGATGTTGACAGAAGTAAAAATGGGATTATGTGGTTGGACTAAACAGGTGGCCCCTAAGGCCCAATCACACTGTGATTACAATATCTTTGTCGCAATGTGCCATCTCAGAATACTATTTTGATAAAGCATCAACTTCTATCTTGATATGTTTACTCTGTTTTGGTGGTGGCAACACATCACTCTGCAACCCTTACGCACATAACATTGAAATATAACCACATTAATCTATCAGGCGATTCTCTCTGAGCGTTCTGATTCAGTCTTTGTTTCCTTTGACACTACAAAGAACGTGTCTAAACTGTTAGTCCAGTGGCTGTGTGTGAGAGGAAAAGTGTGCATTTATAGGGGTGGTTGTGATCGAATGTGGACGTGTATGTACTGCATATACTTGTGTTGTTCTAGACATAATGTCCAGGGGTCAGCATGTCTGTGTCTCTTGTATGTATGTATGTATGTATATGTGTATGTGTATGTGTTTTTGTGTGTGTTCCAGCACACTGCAGCCTAAAGGCAGAACGCAGTAGCATCCTCAGGAACAGAGAGCTGACTGAATACGGCCAGACGTTTGCCGTTGCCATCATTATTGCAGGATTCAGATCCACTGAGTGAGCTAGCGGAGCTGCTTCCATCCTGGTCCTGGTCTGACAGAGAGGTGTAGGACAAGGATCGGGTACCGAGTGGCCCTGAAAAGACCCCAGTAGCATTGGGGCTCTGCCTCAGAGAGGGGGAGGCAGTCGGAGACAGGCCACATGGAGAACAGCCAGAGTCTGGGGAAGGCAGAAATGGAGACCGTGGATCTCCTGGAGTGG
Source organism: Euthynnus affinis (assembly GCA_029490765.1). Taxonomy (NCBI): domain Eukaryota; kingdom Metazoa; phylum Chordata; class Actinopteri; order Scombriformes; family Scombridae; genus Euthynnus; species Euthynnus affinis. Next base: position 18,631,116 of record CM055845.1, on the reverse strand, counting down.
CCTGGCCCATGCTGGTTGAGAACTGGTGGACAGGGGAGGCCTCGAAGGCAGAGTCCATCTCCAGGAAGGCATGAGAGAGGAGGTCAGTAATGTCAGCGCAGGAAGGAGGAGAGGCTGAGGGAGCACGTGTGAAAGTGGCAGTGGCAGGAGGAGGATGAACAGGAAGGGCAGGCTGAAGGGCCTGTTGAGGAGCAGAGGGAAACCCAGCAAAGCTGAAGCTCTGTCTGACAAGAGGGGGTCTGTGTGAACGGGAAGACGGGGGCTGAGGGAGAGCGCCCGAGGAGGAGGAAGATGATGAGGAGGAACGAGAGAGGGAGTGTTTCATTTCTTCCTCATTGTTGTGGACGAAGTGGCAGCGGATGCCGTAGGGGCAGAAGCCGATGGTGTGAAAAGTACGACATGGCTCAGTTTTGTACTTTGGATGTCTGCTAAGATCCCGCAGCTCCTCAGGCCCATGGGCAAACTGGCATTTCCCTCCATACTTGCATAAGCCGTTCTCAGTGAAGGAGCGGCACAGTTCAGTCTTATAGCGTGATGAGGAAGAGGAAGTGGAGGAGGTGGACGAGCAGGAGCTATTGTTCAGTGCAGTGGGGCTGATGTCACTTTGGGAATGCTTTATGTCAGTCCCGGGCCAACCTAGACTTGCTGCTGTGGTGCTGCTGGTCTCTACCATGCTGACTGACCGCTGGGACAGGAAGCCTTGCTTTCCCCACTGGGTGGAATTGAGAAGTTGGGAAGGTAGAGGGCTATCTGTCTGCTGCCCCCACTGGCTGGAGGACATAAATACACTGTCTGAAGTATCAGTGGGGAGGCAGGAGAGGGATGAGAGAGAAAAGGATGTGTTGCTGTTGCGTTGCTGACCAGTGTAGCCTGGTGTTCTCATTGCCAGACTTAGGGATGCTAGCTGCCTGCTCTGGTCCCTCAGGTCGAGGTTAAACAACTGCTGTAAAAAGAACAAACAACAACGCAACATTAGCCCAGAAATTTTGCCATTAATATGCATTGAAATAAAAACGACCACTTGTGGCATGTTTCTTTGTCTTCCAATCATAGTAACATTTGTAAACGGCAGATCTTTGGTGAGAAGGACCAATTTATCTGGTTTGTTGTTAACCAGCTTTTGTAAGGTCTCTGAAATATTTCAATCTTTAACTTAACATTATATAACGAGTACAAACAATCTACAAAGCATTTCATAAATTCAAACTCACTTCTGGTATAATAATCAGTCAACCTAGAAGAGTGTTTCTGGACATCTGCACTTTCTGTGTCTACCAGACTTAATAAATTTAAATATAAAAACTGTGTGCATGAGTGATGTAATAGTAACATGCATCACTCATCTCAGGGTCTAATTGTTATAGTTTATATTACATAAATAGCTACAAGATTAAATCACTCTAATGAAATTCAGTGCATATGGCCTGAATTTCTTTGGAGCAGTGCAATAATCAAGGTAGATAAGTACACTTTGACACTGGTTCCAGTAATGTAAGCCTGTTTAGGGGACTTGTTAAAATCCAAACTGTTAACCCAGTAGAGGTGCATCAGTGCATTTGTGAATCTGTACTTCAAGTTATTGCACTCTTTTTCTCCTTGTTGGGGGATTTAGAGAGTAGAAGTTGACCAACAGTTAGCCAATTTCTCACATAAACAGTATTAAAACTTTCCCCCCTTCTCATTTCAATCCCCACTTGCAACACTAATAAGTTGAATACGCCATTTAACATAGACTTGGGTCTGCTATTGTGTAGACAGTAAGTACAGTAGGACATTACTCTAACTCTAAGGAAAACCACTCACATTAATGCACAGTTCGCTTCTACGTTACTTACTTCCACACAGCGAGTTATATATTTCCCCATGTTATCAACGCAGCCTGACAACGTCATTTAAAGAGTTTCAGTCGTTTCAAACGCATGACTTAAATGTTCAACCATGGTTGTTTACAGTGGTGTTTTGATTCAACATTTTGACGTCGACTGCCGTTAATTAACCACCGAGTTTGCTTGTACCCTGTCTGTAACCAGTGTGGTGGCGAAATACTGCGACTAGCAAATCAACAAGTTAGCTCCAAGTTAGTTAGTAGACAGTTTAATGGGCCTAAGTTCACAACGCTCCCACTTTGTGACAAATTAGCGTCACCCAGACGAACTTTTAGAACAAATAAAACAAACATGTGTTACATAAAGCCAAGGATTAGCAATAAACGGTTAAAACAACATAATAGCATTGTTCGCTGGACGCAACCTGACAGGTGAACTGGGCAAACTGCGTAAAGTTAGCATTGAGCCAAGCTAAGCTAACGTTAGCCCCCCTCACCCCCCTCCCTCCGCTAACTTTTTCTCCGCTCAACTTTCGTTTACCTTGCACATCATCTCTTCCAGGTCAGCAAACTGGTTGAGGGGGTAAGATGGCATTTTGTTGAGTTATCAAAAGCTTCGTTTGGTCCCGTCTTTCTGCCCCAGCAGTGATAGACGTGGGGGAGCTTGCTGGCATGAGTTGCTGAGAAGTTTCCAGTCGCGTACGTGCTGCTAAACAAGCCGAAGACCTGGACCACGTGTGGATTTAAAACCTAACAGTGCTGTTAGCCACTCCCACGCTGCCATGAGTCAGCCCCAAGTCACCACTGTTTTCAAACGTGCCTTCAGCGTCACTAGCCCCAACTTTTACTGTTTTGGGTTGCATGTTTTCTTATCTGACTTAAAGTTTTAATTGTTTAGCCTAGTTAGTTAGTAGAATATATATATATATGTGTGTATATGTGTGTGTACACTGCTTTGTTGACTAGCTGCAACATTAACATTGTTATTAACATTGATCATAAATCTGATCTAATCTAATACATAATAATTTTCTTACTATTAAGAAAAGGAGGCATTTAGTATGAGTACATTTACTTTGATAGTTTACAGACATTTTGCTGATAATGATTTTGTACCTTTACTCAAATATTTGAATGCAGGAAAGACTTTTACTTGTAAATAACAATCTTTACACAGCGTTGTTACTACTTTTACTGAAATAAAGGATCCTAGTACCTCTACTGCTTTGCATAGGCTACAGTTTTGTCACCAGTGGACACAGACAACGTGGATGCTTGATTGGGCCTCGTCACCAATAACACTATTTCACACTATTACACATACATACACAGATATATATATACACACACACACATATATATATATATATATGTATATATATGTGTATATATATATATGTGTGTGTGTATGTATATATATATATATATATATATATATATATATATATATATATATATATATATATATATATATCATATTATTGAAATTATTAATGCAATGTGCACTTTTAGCCATGTCTGCCCAGAGCTCAGAGAAATCCCCAATAAAGGCCGTCTCTGGATGGACATGGAGCGCCTGCTGGTTTCTTAATTGTTTTTTTGTTTGTTTGTTTTTTTGTTACATTTTTTTTTCTCCAGTGTTTGTGTGACTTACTTTACAGTAGATTCATCATGTCTTTTTTCATTATTTCAACAACACTGTAAATAATTCTTTTTCACTTTCTTTATCACTGTCTGCTGTTCCTGTCAAAACTCAAGACTGCTGCAAAGTTATGAAGTTAGGAGGGACTGCAGATCACACCTGGCATCGGAAAGCATTTTGAGTGACCTTTTGTTATTGAATTTCCGTTCCTAACTCATGATTTAATCATCAGAAAAGTGACCATAGCCAACAGTTAAAACGTTTATTTGGCATGGGCTATTTTATGGGGTTTTGCTATGCACACTTAAAAGTTGGCACAAGTTTTTTTTCTCCTATGTTTGTGTGACTTACTTTGTAGTAAGTCATCACGTCTGGTTTCATTATTTCAACAACACTGTAAATTCTTTTTTCTTTTTCACTTTTAGCGATAATCCTGATAATTACTTTAGATACAGGTGTGTACAAACACCACAAGAAAAGGAAACCAAGAGGACAAAAGAGGTACACAGGCAGAAAACAAGACGACTGAACCATATGGATAGAAGAGACGAGACAGAAGAGCATGGAGACAGCCTTTCCCTATGACACAGACAAGGAGGAGCAAAGTCTTTGATTTCAAAGCTAAAGGTAGATGTGTGAAAAATTCCACTGTGGAGCAGAGCCATGATATCTGCCAGTGTCCCGCTCAACATTTGTTGATCTATCTTTGGAAAGACCAAAAATAACATTGGAACAAATTGTTATTTCCCTGAACTCAAACCTTACATTAACCTGAAATATTTATGTCTAATCATAACCCCATTTGTGACCCTAAACTCTAGCCAAGAATTAAATACTTAAGTGGACACACACACACCCATATACGTCTGCAAAGAGTGAAGTTGTCACACCTCTGGGGTTGTAAGGAGGATTGCAACAGCATGCCCATTAGCCTGACAAGCTGGCAAACAGTTTGTTACAGCTTTCAGTTCAGTACTTCTACTGTTACAATCAAAGCACCAAATAGCTTAAATTAAAGATGACAATATTTGTTTCTTTTTTTGAAAGTCTGTCAGGGGAAGGAAAATATTCTCAGTGGATTTGTAATTGTTGCACATTCTTGAGTTAGTTATTTAGGTATAACATTTTAATGAACCCCCAATCTACTGCATTAATACACATTAAAGGAAGTTCTCTTGCCAATGTTTTTCTTCTCTCTAATCGCTCCTGTTCATGAAATTAAGGGTAAGATAGGTAAGTTAGTTGGCTGAAAACACATGTATGACTCATATGATATACAGTAGAGTCCATATGATATACAAAGAGAACAGAAACTACACAAATTGCTCAAAAAGGCTATACTGTGTGCAAAAACCCCCCACATTTTTGAAATGCTCATCCCCCACCCTCAGAAAGAGTCTGAAAGTGCTTGAAACCAGATCATAGCTTTAAGCCCTTTTAGATGGATGGGTTCAGCTGAGACAAAGCCTGCTGAAAGCTTTGTTTTGGTCCAGCCTAGTGGTCACCATTAAGTGTGTGCAAGTTGGTATGGGTTTGTGTGTGCGTACACCCCCCCCCCCCCCCCCCCCCCCCCCACACACACACACACACACACACACCCTCATGCTGTCATTATGTAATGGTGAAGGGTTTGTCTCAGCCAGCCATGTTTTGACTTTTGTGATTTGTATGTCGTATATAAAGGGTAAAACTGACTAATAGGTGTCTGCGGGTCTAATATTTGTACCATGGAAACATGATGGACCAGATTAGAGTTCAACAGTCTTGCCACATCACTGTCTGCTGTTCCTGTCAAAACTCAAGACTGCTGCAAAGTTATCTCCCTAAAGGAAATGGGGATTCATTGCTCATGTCTGAAACAAGCTCCTTAGTTTTCAAATGTAAAGTTTAGACATTCATTAGCACCATCCAGATATATCAGATTGTGTCTTAATCCAGTTAAGATGTTAGGGTTAGGAGGGACTGCAGATCACACCTGGCATCAGAAAGCATTTTAAGTGACCTTTTGTTATTGAATTTCTGTTCCTAACTCACGATTTAATCATCAGAAAAGTGACCATAGCCAACAGTTAAAACGTTTATTTGGCGTGGGCTGTTTTGTGACCACATCCAAAGATTATCTGAGAGACAGGATCCCAATGTATCAGTGCATTTTGGATGTATTCACACTTGTATTCACAGCTATCTGCTCACAATCATATGACCCAAGGTGCATTTATGCCAAGTGTGAACAACGCCTAATTACCTTCCCAGCTGACCTTAGGGTGCTAACCCAGACATGAAACACTGCCCTAATTAGTTCATAGTCTACAGTGGTTTGGCTCTGTGTGTTTGTTACTTACCCTCAGATGAAGACTACCACTGTGAACAACACACCATTAGTAAGAAGTCAACAACATAAGTGCTTTGCATAAGCAGGCCCTTCTGTTCATTTGATTAAGTAAACAAATGTCTGTAAACAAGCTATTTGGTCGGCGAGTTGAGTTTACTTTTATAAACAAATCTCTTTGGGTGAGTTGGGGATTACTGAGTGTGGGGAGGGTGGGGGTGGGTGGGTGGATTGGGGTTGGTTGGGGGTGGGGGGTCTGAAGGAAAAGGGGGAAGGGAGAAGGGAGGAGAGAGATTGAAAGAGAGTTCTTGCTTCTTGTTGAGTCCAGCTGGGCTAGAGGGCCTTTGGAGCACAATGAGCTCAATGAGCTGCAGAACACACACACACACACACACACACACACACACACACACACACACACACTGAATGGGTGGGATAGAAGGGCTTGTTAGGAGGAAAGAGACGGGGGTGAGAGAGGGATGAAGGGGCAGGATTGGGGGCTATTTAGAGGAAATGAGATGGAGTAAGAGAGAAGGGGACTTCTCTCTTTCTCTCTCTGACTGGAAATGATGGAATCAGAAGCAAGAGATGATTTGTGCATCTGCAACAAGCCTTATCTACAGATTTGGGATTAATCAGCCAGATGCTTAAAGATGTGTCACGGGACACATTCCTCTTCTTTGTCACATAAACTTCCTGCAGTGAAATAATTAGCCAAGTCATTATGAAAGCATTTACTAATTCAACATCTGTTCGATATTAGGAGATATTTGCTGAGGTGACGTTGCAATGCAGGGGATGTGACAGTAGGTTGCTGCTGTTGTTTTTTTTATGAAATCAGCCTGCATTCACAGGAAGAATGGGTAGGATGTTTGAGAGCTAGTTTGTGTACAGATAGAGGAAATCTGTAGACAACTTGCACAGGAACAAAGTGTTGTCGCATTATTTCAGGCATCTCGGTCACAATAGGTTTTGTTGCTGTTTGTAATGTGTTACAAACACACACATGCACGTGCACACTCAGCCTATTGAAAAGCTCATGATTAAGTGAAGTCATTCCTCTACAGCCCCACACAGGCTTCTTCATAAGAGGCTACTATTACCAGTAAAATAATAAAGAGAGGGGAGGAGGAGGGAGGGGTCTGTAGACCTGATAAACATCTGCTCCGCTTTTCCTCCCCTTTCTTCACCCACCCCCACCTCACCACCTTCCTTCTTTCACAATGTACCCCCCTGGCCCATTCGCCTGTGTATGTGTGTGTATGTGGCATTTGTGTGTGCATTTGTGTGTGTTTGTGCTTACACAGCCGTGGGTGTGTTTATTACAGAGAAGTTTGGGCTTTAGGAAGAGAGTTTCCCTGTCAGTGAATGCACAATTCATGCATATGAAAGGAAAATGTATTTATATTTAGCAGTCTATATGATGTCATCAATTGCAAGTTAACTCCACTTTTTCATCCAATGTAGCATGTATTATCTAATCTAGGTTGACTTTAACTCTGTCTTTTAATTAATAGGAACAAAAACAATACCAGCCTGACATCCATTTTTTAAAAAATATTTTAAAACTGATATTTTCTACAAAGCATGTAGCAACACTGAACAGACAAATGAAGGAATCATTAAAACTGTTAAATGATAAAGCATGTTAAACTATGATGAATAGATAACCAGAGTGACTTCACTGGAATGTTAATTTATACATATTTATGCATTAATACATAACAATGATGACTCTACCTTGTTTCTGTCTCATGCACACACACACGGACGCTCATCCAGAAACGCTGCACAGTAGGGTTCTACTCACAGGGCAATGGGCATAACCTAACCTTTGATCTTTGACCTCTGACATCACTCCCCACCCCTCCTCCCTCTCCTCCTCTCCTGCTTACTGGAATTCAGTCCTGTGGATTCAATTAGGGAGAATGAGAGCAAGACACACAGAGAGCGAGAGAGACAGAGAAGTTTCAATAAACAAGATAGCAGTGACAAATGTTTTCAGACAGACTATCATGGAAAAGGAGACAATTGATGATTTGGGGTGGAGGGAGTGTGACAGAGCAATGAGGGAGAATTAAAGCGTAAGTTCTTTTGAAGATTGCTCATTTGTTTTGTGGCAGAGAAGCAGTGAGCTGTGTTTGCGTGCATCGAGACATCTGGTGTCCCACAAGAGACTTATCTGAGATACATTATGAAAAAGTATGCGGACGGTCTTCCCATATTTGTATATACTTGTGCTCCAGAGCTGTTTTTCATGGTTTTCATGGTTTGTTTTTCATGTCTTGTGTGGCAATAGTTTGGGATAAGCGTTCTTGTTTCAACATGACAATGTCCCAGTGCACATAACAAGTTAATAAAGAAATGTTTTCATGAGTTTGATGTGGAGATCCGATCTTAACTGCCATCCAAGACTTTTGGGATGAATGGAAATTCAGACTGTGGATCAGGCCTCATCCTGCAACATCAGGGACTTCCCAGAAGAATGGAGGCTGTTAAAAAGACATATTAATGCCTAAGATTTTATATTGATATGTTCAACAATTACACATGGGTGTAATGTTTGGGTGTCCTTATACTTTATTTGAGAGTCTAATCAAGTGATAGAAGAGATCAAAGACTGACTGTGGTGGCCCACTGGACAGTTGGTCTTGCAAATTACTGCTCAATGTTCAGAACTGTAGTTAAATTAGCTGTAGATTTAGTTAGTTTATCAACTGTTACACAATGCAGTGTCTTTGAAATGATTGTGTTTTGAGCTCATCTTGTTTGGAAATGTACAGTTTACTGTACATCCTGCTTGTGATTAGGATGGGTTCCCATATTTGCTGCATTATACCGCCCTCTGCTGGGTTAAAGGGTGACTACAAATATAGATATAATACATCATAAAAAATAATAACCACTACAAAACCACATAAATGAGAGATATTTAAGAACCACTATAGAAACTCATTAATTGAGAAATCCTCTTTCATGCCCCCTGGAAATAGAAAATCCAAAATGCTTCTCTCTTTTTCCTGTGAAAACCTCTTGGGCTAGACTTAATCATTTCTATGCCTATAGAGATTAACCATGATGATGCTTTTCATTTACTGGTTACATCATTTTTCTTAATGGAGCTCCTATGTTCAGTGATGCACTTTTTAAGAGAACGAGATGTCCCACCTATATATATTTTACCACATGGACACTGTATCATATAGGTAACATTTTTTGTTTTACAGGTAATAAAGTTCTTGATGTTAACTGTCTTCCCATTGGTAAGATGATGAAAAGGCTTATGGTTTTTGATATATTTGAAATTTATGCAAGTTCCACACTTAAAGTTGCCTTGAAGAGGTTTAGTTGTGATATTGCTGTTTGGGTCTTTCTTCTTTTAAAAGTTACCATAGATAGATCTTTAAATGTTTCTTGCAAACATTGATCATTTTAAAGGATATGCCAATGTTTTAAAATTATGTCTTTGATGTTCTTAGTTTTAAGGGTTAATGTTGTGCAGTAAATGAGGTGTGTCTTGGATTTGGAGAATTTTCTAGCATACAGATAAGCCTCCCAATCTGTTTTTTGCACATAAGCCAGTCTTCTTCTAAATTTGGATAACATCTCTTCTTTATTTATATCATATTATTCTGAAACATTATATATTCTTTTCACTGTAGTGAGTTGACTTACAGGTAGACTTTTCTTCAGAGGGATGGGATGAAAACTTTCAGCATGAAGGAGTGTATTCCATTTTGTAGGTTTGGTGTTATGAGAGAAATAGAGGACATCATGTTTTTGTATATTTATATCAAGAAAATTAATTTCTTCAAGGCTGTATTTAAGAATTAATCTTAGGCCTGTAAATTTGCCATTTAGAAACTGTAAAAACTCTAATAGTGTGGGGACTGGTCCTTTCCAAAGTGAAAACACATCATCAATTCAGTTCAATTCAATTTAATTTATATAGCGCCAAATCACAACACAAAGTCATCTCAGGGCACTTTTATATGGAGCAGGTCTAAACCACGCTCATTAATTTAGAGAAAGAGAAACCCAACACTTCCCCCCATGAGCAATCACTTGGCGACAGTGGTAAGGAAAAACTCCCCTTTAACGGGAAGAAACCTAAGGCAGACCCCGGCTCTGAGTGGGCGGCCATCTGCCTTGCCTTGTAATGCTTTCAAGAAATAATAAAAGGGAAGAAGGGTTTTTTTGTAATTCATACAACATTAGTTCTTCCAGGTGACCAACAAATAGACAGGCAAAACTAGATGTTGTTTAAGTGTCCACTGCAGTAGTTTCTTGTAAGAGCAAAGGAGACCAACTAGGAAAGTGGTAGAGGGTGTTCCCACTGGTCGGGTGTTGAGGAAATGTTTCAGTGTGTCTAGGCCTTGCTGGTGGTCAATATTTGTGTCTAAAGTACAGATCACTACATCTGGATCAACTGGTGGGAGTTCTTTAAGGAAAATGAAAAACTGAGAGCTACAATGAAGCATCTTAAAGTAGATAAAAAGTCTTTAACGTGGTAGTCTAAAAAGGTTGACATTCTCTCTGTTAGACTTCCAATTCCAGAAATAATGGGTCTTCCAGATGTTTGGTGTAGGTTTTTGTGATTTTGTCAACCCTGATGAAGGCCACAAACTGGAATGCGTTGGTCTAAACATAAAGTATAAAACTATATAAGTATAAATATAAACTATATACTACAAGTGAAGTTTTGGTCTCTTTAGACCACTGATAATGTTGAAATCCACAGGGAGCTCAATGGGTCATTAGACCAGATTATACAGGTTGGGAACAAATGTGCCGCAATACCACTTTTGATTTATTATCATCATGAGATGGCTAGCATGCACTAATGAGGCTGGGTGTACGACAGAGTACACTCTCAAGACAACTTTGAGATTAATTTGGATAAAAGAGATTAATTTGGATAAAAGAGAGTGATAAAAGGAATCAAGGAGAGAAAGGTGGGGAATAAAGGGAATATGCAGGTGTGTGATTTAAATGATATCCATGTGACAGACTGTTAAAATGTATTATCCTAACACATCTGACCTGTCAAAGATCTTACAGCATGGAAACAGAAAACATTAGAATAGTGACTGGTGATTCATATCTAAAGAGGTTATGTTGTCACTGTGCATTAAAATGAATTTCCTGAAGTATAAAACAATGCTGTTGTGTGTCTGATTTGCCAGTGAGGGGAGTTGTTGCACCATTTATTTTTATGGGCCTCGCTGAGTAGGTTAGTTAACTTGTCTAATTCAGTTTCTGTATCAATAGATGAGAAACTCCAGCTGCATCTCTTACCTTAGGCTGTATATGTATGTGTGTGTACATATTGCTATACGCATTAAACAAATTAATTATATGAGATACACACATAGTGAATGAAAGACTAAGGCAGAGAGCCAGAGCTGTGAGTGAACACAGACTGATAGACATGGGGAACTTGCACAACCCATAGTCCTTGGAAGCAAGCCAAACAGTGTGTGTTAAGCACAGTTCCCAGAGATCTTCCTGAACCCAAAACAAAACAAACAGCCAAATCTTTGTTTCAATAACAGAGAAATATTCTATCACCATGCGTGTCTGTCAGCCTTATGTATGACCAGAAGGACCAACAGTCTAAAAATGTATTTCATTCAGTTAATAGGAAAATATATGTATATACAAAGAATGTGATCTCAGATTTCCACTGAAAGATCATTTATCTCATGCTCCAGTTTCACTGCCTGTGATCAGATGTAAGCAAAAGCTGCAATTCATGAGAAATGCATTTGAATGACAGGGAAAGTGGAGTTCTGAAGTTTTAATCTAAATCCTACCAACTAGGGTACCTGCATATCTCACAGGTGCTTTATTCAATCATTACAATTTTTCATGACTTTGTCAATCATTTTGTTCCTAATGACTTCATTGTTTACTGTTTCTGTTTGATAGCGTCCTCAGGGTCCCAAGTCAAAGCACCCAATTCTATTTCTGCAGTTTTAATAGATGGAACTATTTAGTGAGTTAATGTTTGCCATGGGTCCTAATTTAAAGACATACTATACTACTATAACCTATAGTGAATTAGAGTGAACAAGTGAGAGAACAAGAACAGTAATTTGAACATTTTGTCCTAGTAATCTTATACTAGTAGAAAGAGTCTTTAATGAACTGAGCAGTCTAAGATAATTGGAACTAATTAGTACAAATCTTCTTTAGTACAATCTTAGAAGGTTTTTTTTTTTTTTTTAAACAATTCCCCCACATAGCTGACATGAAGTTGAGACAGGAACCTGACCTGACAGTGTACAGCATGATGTCAGGTGTTTGGATACCAAAGCGCACCCAAATGTAGAATGAGCGTCACGATGAACTGTGTTGCGACATGTTTATTTATTGATGGAAAGAGGAACGCAGACAGACTCACTGGTTTGCTATTCTGCAGTGTCAGACATTTTCTGTGTAATTCCCCAAGACATCTGGCTGTTGGTTCATTAGTTTTGAGCCAGGACTGCTAAGGAACAGGAAAACACAATCTTATGACATCAAATCAACAAATTACAGTTTTTGTGACGACTGAGCAGGAAAAGAAATGTTGAATTTTTTAGATACCAAGGGTACAAGATTTTTAGTACTGTTAAACATGGTCAGGCATTTCCAACAAGTCTCCCCACAATACACTACAAATGTGTCTCTCATCTCTCTCTTCAGCAATTCCTTTGATCATTTAGATGATATAAAACTGTGATAATGATGAGATGGTGTGTGTGTATGCTACTTTTCAGATTACATGTTATGACATGACTCACCGTCAAACCTGACATTCAGGGATGTATGTTAAATCCTCGAAACCAACACTTTAACTACATTAATCTAAATTCGCTAAAAAGTACAAATACATCATATTAAAACTTAAATAAACAACTGAACGCGTTAACGCATGAAACACATTAAAACCTCTTTTTGGCAGTGTTGTGTACCACTTCCTGTTCTTGTTGCACAGAACTATAAATTATTTCCAGGATTCCATATTCATATAATATTTCACAATAAATTACACAATTATCACTTCAGAGGCTTTAACTGCGATATTTCACAATAGTATTCTGAATGTTAATGTGAAATCAATGATGGTGCAGACATTACTCATAGCATACATAGCAACTCATAGCAACAGTCTTGATAAACATTTGGAATGTCATGCCATGAAGTCACAGTGTACTGTAGCTGTCTAGATAGACAGTGCAATCAGCCTTTTGAAATTTAGTGTTCATTTGAAAAATCTTAAATAGAGGTTGATAGTGAGGCTCAGTTCTGTATTGTTTCAATTAGTGTTTACTGATAGTGATAGTGATAAAATGTTATAGGGGATATTCGTTAATTCTTCCTTTTTTCAGTTATTTTTATGCTTTTCTGATGTTTATTTTAGTCTCTAACAAATATTTCAGGCTTAATAGTGGATAATGTTGTTGTTGATTTCCTTCCAGACATACACAAGGCACACTGCCCAGCATCATAGGTTTTTCAAGTCTGTCATAAAACAACACTGACATGTCCTTAGGTATCTTGAAAGTGTTATTATATTTGCTAGGCACAAGCCTGGAGGAGATAATAACATTTGTCATGTTTGTCCGTGTGTTTATCTGTGTGTAGCTAATCTCGTCTACTACTGGACACATCAGCCTTTGGTTTTTTGCCCACATTTATCACTGCATGCTTAAGGACCTGTTGTGGTTGCAGTGATGAAAACCTATAATGCATTTTATGATGAATAAATCTCCAATTTTGTTTGCTTTGCCACCATTTTGACTGTAAGGAAACTGGGAGGGACAACTGAGTAAGATTCAACTCTTCATTTGGGAAGGCAGAGGAAGGTAGGGAGGGTTTTATTTGTGTGGTGTGTTAAAATAAATACATAAATAACAAAATGTTCAAATAAATAACAATGTTTAAATTGTGAAGTGTGGCTAAATCACCGTGTTTATTGTTTCCTTATTAAGTTTGTACAGTAAGGTGAACCCCGGAGAACGCTCAGTTACAATACCATTACACAATTCAATGCATCTTAAAGAAAACTGAGACTATACATGCCCCCAGACACACCTGGAAGAGATTTGTATTCTTCTACGTCCACTCTTCTCATTGGTTGTTGTAATTGTTCCTTCTGTGATTCTAAAGCAATTCTCATGTTATAGTCATTCCTTGTTTCTCCACAGACAGTGTTTCCTTGCTGATCTGTGTCAGAGGGAATGTCACACAAAGAAGGAATTTTGTACTAAGTCACACTGATGAAGTCTCATATTATCTTCAGCTGAACTTTGGAAGTAATTCCTACACAGAATGAGGACTTTCTTTGAGGGCATAAGGAATTGTTGAAAAAAATGTGTCAATTTTACGAACCTGCAGCTATGCTATTTTACATTGTGTTGGTAAATATCCGTTTAAATAGAAAACGAGGTGAATTTTTTTTTTGTCTTAAATTGATTTAGCTTATGTCTATATTTTAATCTAACCTTTTCATGTTATAGCTTTGTTGTGGGTTAGTGGAAAAAAATTATGAAGAGGTCAATTTTGCAGTATTTTTCAATGTTGTTATAATTGTAATTTTACAATAAATCATTGGCTAATGCATTGCATTACTTTTACAATATATACTATAATTATACAACAGCAAACTGCTATATTACAGTAATGTTGTGAATATTTTTATTGTGAAATCATAGTTCATTACAGTAACGTTACAGAAGCATATTGTGATTGTGATATTACAATAATTTGCTGTGCATTTTACTATAAAGTTACGATGCAATACAATAATTCTACAGCAACATACTGCTATATCGGTAATTTGTATACATCAGTAAACAGCTGTCATTTTACAATAATTAACTGTGAAAATGTCACAGTAGATTAATGTGAAGTAATGCTACTAGTAGCCAGTAATTTACTGTAAACTTACAGTCAAATATTTTGCTGTAAACAATCTTTATTTCTTATTATAGAAAATGGCTGAAAATCGTGCTATTATACAAAGTAATAATATTCTATGTGAATTCTCTGTAATTGTGCTGTTCATCCTTCAGCCTCATCGAAAAGCAAGCAAGACATTGGCATTGCAATGTTTGACAAAGTGCATTGCCAGGGTCTTAATGTATGCATGCACTTAATGAATGCCTGTATGAAGGCATAAGGCTAATGCGGGGCGATTTGCACGTCTGTGTGCCATTTGTGTGTGTATCGGTGTGTTTACATAGTTGTGTGCACATACTCTTTAATATATCCTTATCCAGACAGAAGTGGGGCAGCAGGTTTGGCAATGGGTTTTGTGTTGGAATGTGTGTTTATAGCTCCTTCAGAGTAATGGGATTTTATTGTAGGAGTGTATTTTACTCCCATCACATTCCAGCCTCTATTCATGCCAGCTGCAAAAGAGTTTATGTGCATGTACTATAGGCTTCTTTCTACTTTTTTTCATTTTTAATACTGTGTGTGTATACATTACCCATGATAAGCTGTTCCCTATACACACTCAGTATTTGTCAGTATGTGTGTGTTTGTTTGCGAGAGAAATATTCTTAAGAGAAAAATATTTGATGCTCTTTAGAAAGAGTAGGAGTGATGCTGCAACAGTAGCAGATATGTCGATGTGAGCGTCAGTGTGTGTGTGTCTCAATGCAACTGAGTGTGTGCCAAAAGATGATTCCCAGTTTGTATTTTCTCACTCTGTGCTCATCCAACTGTATCCAGGCAACAGCTCATAATATTGATCAGCATGTTTGATCAGAGTGATATTGATGGATCTGGAGCGTCACATCAAATGACGTCTTCCCCTTCCATTTATTTATATATTGGTATCCAGGATACTTTTAATAAAAACAGGTGTCTCTCTGTGTATGTGTGTCTGCCCATGCTCATATGTGTCTATTTAAGTGTCTTCTTCGTTGTTTCCTTGCTTTTAGTCAACAATAACAGAGGTTGAGATGTGTTTGCCCATGTTTGTGTGTGTATCCGTGTGTGTGTGTTAATCCAATGTGGGTTTCACTATGTGATGGGAAGTGTCTGTGCTGCACTTTTCCTGTGCCTACTTCCTCCCAGTAATTTCCATGTTTTGCACCATTTGCATGTCTGTTAACAGTCTATGAATCATGGGAAGATTATGTTTTATACAGTGTGTCCTTAAGAAAAGCCCAAAGTCTCACCAAGAGGAATGAATAAAAAATGTACCTTATGATTATTGGTCAAATATTTCATAATAATTAAATTATGTTACATTTTGGAACTTGGATAAAATGATAAAATGATAATGATATCCAGAATTTTCGTTCTTAGTATGTTCTTAGTATGAATTTTCGTTCTTAGTAAAAACAGTGGATACTACACTTATTTCATCAGAGCTCACTTTTTTGAGATGCATATGAAATCACCAAAGACAGATTTATAAACGTGGGAACACTCCTTGTGACGAGTGAACTGAATTTTATGTGTCAAATTAGTGGATTGACCCTTTGAGGTAAAAGATGGCTTTCTTGCTAGCTGCCAAAAATATTAGAAAATATAACAAGATATGTTATGACTAACATTTGGAAGACTTGTTGTAATATGTACATATATGTACTTCATTACTACATACATCCACATTCAGTTTTTATTGTTTGGGAGTGTTTATAAGTGATGTGAGTCTCCTAAGGAGCTTTCTTGCTAGTACTGCAAACATTACATAATGGTGAAGGGTATGTATATTTGTGTGTGTTTGTGAGTAAAGCTGTGGTAAAAGCATACCCAGAGACTAGACTACAAAGGAGAATTCACACCTCTGGGAATAAACCAGTGAGAAAATCCCCACTCAATTTAATACCACTATTAACAAGTGCTCATTAGCACTTTGTTAGGCTGCTAGCCAAACACTCAGATAGCTCCTGCCAGAGCGTCATCAGATTCTGTGCTTCCCCTTTTTTACAGTCGTCATCTTCCCAAAACTGGTCAGCATGTGGTTGACTGATGTACCAGCATGCTTGTCTGGGTGTTATGGTTATTTCTTATTATGTCAGAGAACTCCTTATTAGGAGAGGTGTGGGCACATGGCAGACGCTAAGTGTGAGGCTGTAACTGTACTGTTTGCTGTATATACACAGGACAAAACAACATATCAAGCAACTGAACATTCTAGTGCAATCCAGTACAAAACCCCTGAAATAAAACTGTGTTTGTTGAAACAGGGAGGTGATAATTAAACTCTATGTGGTTTCCAATCCCTACATTTGTGCATGTAATAGTCTCAATACTGTCTGAAAATGTGATAATAAAAAAAGGGTTGATATATTGGAGTAGAACAACCCATACACTGAAAATTGATGTAGCGAGGTGTGATGTCACCCACTGGTTTGCATTGGAGCCAGTCTGAAACGCAGCTCTGGGCTCTGTGCTTATGTCAGTGCAACCTTTTCCGCTTTTCTATTTGGAGCCATGACCTTCCAAAGTGGGAGTGTGGGATGTGGACTTTCACGCTCTGGAAACACACCCTGCTACCTTGAATCGTAGCAAATGTTGGGAACAACGAGTGGGGCACACTTGGGTTAACATGCGCTACTTTAGCTAAATCAAGTAGCATTAAATTTACTGAAATAATCCGTCTTCAAAGTCTTCAAATCTTAAGAAAAAAAATTAAAGAAAAAAATAGTGATTTATTATTTCTAGACAGAAGTCGATGCTTTTTGAATGGGAGTCAAGTGGACTTTGACTTTAAAGTCAAGTCAAGTCAAATTAAATTTATTTGATTAAATCATTTGAAAATCAGGTGAGAAATTGGCTAGTCATGAGCCCGGGAAAACAGAAAGGTTTATAAGTTTTCTTTTGAATGTGGAAACAGTAGTGACTAATCTCAGGTCATCTGGTAGATCAGGCTGTGGTAGCTGCTGCTTCATCTTCACCAGCAAAGCACACGTTGTACACAACAAGAGAGATCCTAATCTTCCCCATATATGACTGCTTGTTATCATGTGACTGAGGTTCCTTTTGATGATGAAGACTGTGAGATATGGTTGAAAGCTCAAAAACTTTATATATTATTGAAAACTTTCTGTCTATCATTTTCTACCATTTCTAACATTTTTGTTTTTTCTTCAAGGGAAATATATACATATTGTAAAAATGAATACTATCATATATAAGGAAGTGTAAACCTACAACACTGTTACAATAAAGTACAAAAAAGATAAAGAAAAAAATTAAGTAGACACTGAGTTGAGATTTTTTTGTCACATATATTATGTGTATTGTTTTGGATAGGTGTGTAGGTATTCATGGTATTGTGTCTACCCCATTTACCCCTTATTTCACTCCTCTCCTCTCCTCTCCTCTCCTCTCCTCTCCTCTCCTCTCCTCTCCTCTCCTCTCCTCTCCTCTCCTCTCCTCTCCTCTCCTCTCCTCTCCTTTCCTTTTCCATGATGCTTATTTTCATAAGAAGGAATTCTGCTGGTCTCGGCACTGCACTAGTGTCACTGTGGTATGTATTCCTGGGACGGCAGCCAAGGCTAAACACACATACTCCATATCTATTCCTTTTCCTTTGAATAACCACACACACACACACACACACACACCTCTAACCACTTCATTTTCTGCCCACCTGTTTAAACATAGCAGTGTGTATATGTGCATATGTGTGTGAGCGCTTCCTTACAGAGAGGCCTATTGTCCTCTAGGCTAAGATGTGTGTGCTGTGTCATGAATTGGCTCAGCAGCCATAAGCCCACGGCTGATTTTAGCCCAAAACTAAAACACTGGACCTAAAATAACATATCCTCTGAAAAGAAGCAGCTGAGCTACAATACTGCTCTCCCAGCAGCGAGGCTTTGGTCTTCTAAGGATCAGAACGTGAATCTTGAAAGCTATACACACAGGAAATATTGTCAGGCAAAAGAAAATAGGGATAATATCTGCTGCAGGTGGCGATTTAGAAAGGAGTATTAGCTTTCTGTGGAATTGCACAATTTTTTCCAACTAAGCCAAAGTCAGTTACAGCCTTTTTTGACTCTGTGTGCTGTTTGAAAGTATGTTTAATTGCGACTGCCAATTTAGTTTAGTGAATCCAGTCATCCATATTTTGAGATGTTTAAAGCTACATTTGATTTCCTTTGAGAGGAAATGCTTGATGACATTGACACCCAGAGACTGAGCAAAGCTCTTTAGTTGCTAAATGCTCCACTGTACTCATGTACTCACCAGCTAGTCACTAACTTTGTCTGTTTGCCATGTGGTGTTGAGAGGTTAGTGTACAGTGGTTTTATCGAAAGTGTTTTTACTGAAAACAGCCGCCTGCTGTGTCTGGAAACACCAGTGATGAGAGCAGTGAGAGTGAATCAAAACCGTTAAGTTGTGGGTGGTAAAACCAAATCAATGAGATGCTAAAAGGCTCCATAGAGCTAAGGCATACTGTAGAGTTGGTGGTTATTGTCAGTGGGCTTGTCATTTAATCCATTGTGAATAAAAAAAAAAAGATCATAGCAGCTTAAAACTGAATGCCTAGATATATGTATAAAAAGTACAATTCTTCAAATCCAAAACTACCCTTTAAACTGATTTTAAATATTACCTGAGAATCATTAACATTTAAAACTGAAGGAAGAGAAAACATACAGTAGATTTTGAGGACTCTACACATGTCTTGTGTCCCAGAGACAAGAGAGTCACTATTACCATAATGAGTTACAAACTGACATAAACAGTACTTTAAACATTTCTACAATTAGTGTTAGTCATAGTATCCTATTAGTATTAGTGCAAACTGTACTACTGTAAGTGCCTACCCATATAAGGTGAAAAATATACAACATTATAATCCATAAAACTAATTTTAATGTAGGCCTATTTATTGAATTGATGTGATTTACATACTGTACACCTTGACACTAAATCAATTATTTTTGTGTATCATGAGGCCTCAAAGTCAGCTGACAAGGTATTTAGCCTTTAGCACCAAAAGCAAGTTTATTTGCCAGTGTGCATGTCACACATCTGTTGTTATCAAATACAATGACGCAGTACATATGTGTTTTCATATCATGTCAAGAAAAGAACATAAAAACAGGAAGTGTGAAGTCTAAAAGGAGAAGCATGTACTGAGTGAGCATGAACAGGAAGTGCAGTAAAAACGTATGGGTCTATTGTGAAATATGTGCTTTAATAACACAAACAGATGTGAAACTGGCTCAAGGGACTTTCTTCTTCTGCCCAACACCCTGATGCAACCGATCAGAGAAGGGCTACAGTTTATAAGAGTCTGACAATTCTGGCATGAAGGCACAAAACTAACGTCTAAATTTGATTTATTATACTTGCTCATACATGTGTTGAAATGTTAGGACAAAGTTAGGGTTGGTTCTCACTTCTAGGGTGGGGGAAGAATCATTGCAGAGACACCATGCATGACTGACAAGAAATGTGGAGTAGATGTAAAGCTGAATGAATTTTAAACATGTGGGAACAATAAATATGCAAGAGTGTTTTCACAACAGCGTGTCTATCAAGATTCAGGTTAGCAAGACGTATTCAGACAAGCAAACAACCTGTAAAGTACAAGATGGACAGATTTTTGATGGCATAGAAAATAAAAACAAGTGACGCCAGTCAGTGCGTCACTGAAAATCAAACTCAAGAAAATATAATGAAGCTTATCTTTCTGATTCAATGACAATATAACAGGAGGGGCATGTCTAAAGACTCTAGCAGGCTGGGCAAAGTTTGACATGCGTTTTTAATTTACACAATAGAAACTTGTGCAAAAATGAAATGAAATATGCTGTTCATGTTGATGTTGATCATGTTATTTCATTAAAAAAAACATTTCCTCCATATTATTAATGGTTTATTAAAGATAATGGTTTAATGAGTAATGATTCTTTTCTGCCTCCAATTTTTTTAAACCATTGCCTTGAGGAATGTCATGACATCTAAAGACACACTTTGACATTTGTAAATACTGTTGCATTCTTCTGTTATAGGTCTGCATATAAAGTATTTTTTCTTTAGGGTTTTGTCTATCATCCATGTTATAAATCTTGCTTTGTGTCTGTGCCACAGCCCACGAGTGCTGTTTCCGCTTTTCAGACAGATTCATACACACTCATCTAGATTCACTTCTTGTTCTGAAAAATAGGAAGGTCAAAACAGTTAGATACTCTGTATGGATGAATACATGATATGGTGTTCATGTTGGCAGTCTTTTTTCTCTCTTTTATATGCAATGTTTTGTTTACCTCAGTAGTAATACAGGATTTCATACGTTTTTTATATATCAGATATGACAAACACTCTTCATATCTTCTGAGGCAGTTTTGAGAGTAAGGGAAATTTTAAGATAAAAAAATGGACACTTAATGAATAATGTTGCTCTAAATCAGAAATAGAGCACCTTGTACTTGCTGTGTTAAATCACATCAGCCGGTGAAAGTAAAAGATGAGAGGAAGAGTGGGGTGAAAGGAAAAGAGAAGTGGTCAAGCAGGGCTGAGAGGGGGAGTTCAGGGAATTTTTCTGCCTTCTCCCTCACAGAGTATACCAATTCCTCCCCCCCTTCCTCCTCCTCCTCCTCTTCCTCTTCTGTCTCCTCCCCTGTTCCCTGTGTTTGCGTCACAGCACTTGGGCGGGCACGGGAGTGAAGTCGGAGAAAAAGAGGGCAGGAGGAGGAGTGGATTGAGTCCTGTAGCCGAGGAATGTAGCAGAGAGAGAGAACATGGCTATAAAAGGATAGTACTTCCACTCTGTTGCTGTGATGTCACTACTCAAATATTTCCTCCTTCCTTCCCTTCCAAGTCTGACTTACTGACACTGCTATTTCTCCTTAATTTCTTTGGATCACTCCTCCTCCTCTTTCTTGCTAAATAAGTTGGTAACTATGTAGGTTAACAGTAATGGGGCTGTTTGTTTTGGTGCGTAGTGGAATAAACACATAAATCGTTATGCACAGCATAAGGCCCAATGGCCCAATATTTCACATATGAGCAAGTCATAATCTACTACAGTCTGTTTTCTTGCTAAAAAAGGTCTGGATTTATATCTACATTAAAGTTGCATCCAGTCCATTTTAGTCTATTAGCTGTGTGTTTTAAATACATAGAAGTAAATAAGCTTAGTCATCACTTATATCCAGGTGAGTGATCCTACACTATAGTGTAGTCATGCTTGAGTCATTACTGATTCGGTGGTGGCCACTCATATCACATCAAGATACATAGGTTCTGTGTATAGGTTCTGTGTATTCAATGAAAATTTACTTTAAAAAGACACAAAAACATTTTGTGGAAAAATGAATAGTTGATCATATTCTCAGAAAGTCGGCATCTAGTTTTGAGTGTAAGTGCAAATAGATTTAAAAAAAAAAAAAAAAGATTAGTCACGTCTGAGCAATGCTAGTTAATAAGAGCCAGTTTTGGTTTATAAATGGAAGATGCTTCTTATTTTGTTTTTGGAGAAAATTGCAACATGTCCCTTAATATATATACATTTTATAAGAGTCTTTCAATTATTCTGATTCATTTATTCTGATGTAACTTTTATCCACAACTTAATACCCATGCTGTATCTCATTTCTTCTTATCGCGCTTCACACCCCCCTTCCGATTGCACGTGAGGGTGAATCATAGCGGTGACTCAAGAAGTTAGTCATCACCACCGCTTAGCATCAGGGTCAACCCATATGATCTTGAACAGTAGAGGGCAGTAATACAACATTAAAGTTGATGGGAAATACTGTTAGACAAAAAAGTATAAGAAAAGAAAAGACCCTTTAGACTTTGTTGCTGGTCTCAGCTGGTTTGACTCCTGCTGGACGTTTCTGGTCATGTATGGGTTATATTTCTTTTACTTGTGTTATTGAGTACTGTTTCAGAGGCCAATTCACACTGCAGTGAACTCTGAAATGAAGGGAGGTTTCAAGGGGGATATGACAAAGCCCATTTTACCATTTTCTAAGTATTTCTTGATGCATTAACCCCTTGAATTTTAGTCTTTTCCCAGAAAAAAATAGTGCTTTCCAATGACCTAGTTAGTAAAGGAGAAGTTACATAATGTAGTTCGTCATTCTCTGAATGGTTGACGAAGGTTTGGGGTTGAAAGATTACTCAACCATAATGCTTAATCCACAGGTTACGACAGAAAGAGAGGGGAGGGAGGAAAGGAGGGAGGGAAGAAAGGTGTCTTTAGGAGCTGTAAGAAAATCAAGGCTGAAACCTGAATGTGGTTAAGCACACACCACACATACACACACATATGAACACACAGGCATACACAGCACATTTTGCAGGTAGGAATGTGACTGTGCATGTTGTTTCTGGATGATCTACGCAGTCCTGGTTGCTGACTGCCTTGGGCTGTAAAGTTCCAACAGAACTGGCCTGACCAGCAGCAAAGTTGAAACAGATTGCTGACAGGAACTCAGAGGAGTTCTTGAAGTTTCACCTCTTCTTATCTTATCTTTTTCTTAAGCCCCCTTGTCCAGGGGTTAAATTGGGATTTGTTATGTTGGAGGGGGAGGTTGTGTGGTTTCAGGATTGCCATGGGTGCACATGTGTGTGCACATAGACTACAAAATCAGATTGATTGATTTGACAAACTGTAAATAAAATATAACAAGATGAAACAACCCTCTAATCTCAACACTAAAATATTAATCAAAGTCATTCTTGGTGCTGTTGGCAGTGTGCAAAACTACAGCTGATGACAATAAAATCTTTCTGTAAGTGCAGTCTCCTGTGTATCTGTATTAAATATTGTAATGGTATTGTTACCACTAAAGGAGATATCAATAACACAAAGTAATACGAATAGAACAGTCCTTGAAATAGTTATTAAATTAAACTGCCTGCAAACTTGTGCCTTTTCATTAATTCATGTTATAGCTAGGAAAAGGTCAAACTAGCCTGCGTTACCTAGTCATGGTGTAATTTGAGTTGCTCTGATATTCTGCTCAAACCACGATTGTCCTGACAATGCTGAAAGATTTCAATACATGCTAAGTGTTAGCTTGCTTAACAGTTTAACTCGCACTAGAGCTAGCCAGCTAGCTTAATGTAATAGTTAGCTACCAAAGATTGGAGTCAACCTGCCGCAAAGTATCTTGCATTAAAACTATAGCACCATTTTGTAAAATCAAAATATTGTTTAAGCAGACTATCTGCAATTTCCACTCTGTTATTAAAACTGTCCGTTTCTGACCTATTTTTCTCCCTACCTTGCTATCCACCTATCACTCTGCCATCTGTGCTGTCTGTCTGACGAGACTGAGATTGCTGATCTGTTAAGTAGCTGTTATGGAAACCCATTAACAAAAAAAAGAAACTCTGAAAGTTCTGGTGTTCACAAGTTCTTACATCACCTCCTTTGGGCCAACGTTCTCTACAGTTATGAAGAAAACACGTTTTAGTCATTGTTTGAATTATTAAGAGAGAGAAAAAAGTGTAAAAATATATACATTGTTGAAGATGTGCAAAGTCAAGTGTCCCCTGATGACAGAGAAAAATGTAGACCTATGTGCCAGGGCTGAGCCCCAGACAGCCCTGCCCCAGTTTAATCCCTGCCTTTGTCCCTCCCTCATGATTCAGTTTCTGTCTCTTACCTGTTCAGTTCACAGTCAATTCATGTTTAAAATTCAAGTCCTCCCTCCTCATATGCAGAAGACAAGGCCTTTGGTGAAATAAAGAGATGGTTCACCACCTCACCCATTCACAACCTGCCTGATGCCTCCTGTAAGTTTGTGGTGGAGGTAGATGCCTCAGATTTGGGTGTTGGGGTCGTATTCTCTCAGAAAACTGCTGTCGACCACAAACTTTACCCCTGTGCTTTCTTCTTTTGCAAATTGTTCAATGTCTGGACTGAACACAAGAACCTCAAGTACATCTGGTCAGCCAAGCAGTTGAGTTACAGGCAGGCCAGATACCCTATCTTGCATCTACCAATCTGAGGGCCATCCTCCACAGCCAGAGGAGATTCCTCACCAATCCTAGATAGTTGGTGCGGTTGCCTGGGAGGTGGAGCAAAAAGTAAAGGGCTGTCTTACTACCCACCCATCTCCAGCATTTGCCCTGATAACCTCCTTATTGTACCAACCAGTGTACACTCTCAGGTTCTGCAGTTGGGGCATTCCTCTTGGTTAGCTTGCCATTCTTGGGTGGCCAGGGTCCTATTCCTTCTCCAACAAAGTTTATGGTGGGAATCCATGGATCGGGACACCCAAGAGTTTATGACTGCATGCCCTGTATGCTGGCAAGACAAGAACTCCCATTAAGCCTAAGATGGTCTCCTCCAGCCTCTGCTCATCCCCCATTGTCCTTGGTCCCAAGTCTCTCTAGATTTCATCACTGGACCCCCAGCATCGGAAGATAACACTACTATTCATACTATAGTAGATTCAACAAAGGCTTCTCACTTTATTCCATTGTCTAAATTGCCCACAGCCAGAAAGACAGCCAAAGTCATAGTAACGCTAGTGTTCTACACTTCTCAGTTTTTGGACTGAGTTTTGCAGCCTGCAGGAGGCCACAGTCAGCCTCTCTTCAAGTTTCCATCCCCAGTCCAATAGTCAGATGGTGAGGATGAACCAGGAGATAGAGACTGTGCATGGTTTCATGCAATCCTACCTCATGGTCCAAAAAAATCTTATGGGTAAAGTATGCCCATAACACCTTGCCCAGCACTGCTACTGGTCTCTCTTTGTTCCAGTGTTCCCAAGGATATCAGTCTCCAATGCTTCCAAAGCAGGAACACGAGGCCAGCATTCCATCTTTACAAGCCTTCATCTGTCATTGTCAGCACACCTGGCGGCTGGCCAATGCCACTCTACCTCGCACCTCTGATCGCTATTGGAGCCAACCAACCGTCACTGCACCCCAGTCCCTGCCTATACTCTGGGACAGAAGGTCTGGCTCTTTACAAAGGACTTTCCCCTCCAGAATAGAATCCAGAAAACTGGCCCCATGCTTTGTAGGTCTATTCTCCATATCATCAACCCAGCAGCTAATTCACTGCATCCCCCCCACCTTTCACATCTCTCGACTCAAGTCCCTTAAGTTATGAATCCTTCCTGATCTCCCTGTATTCATACTTCTTTCATTCAGTCTACTCATTTGTTCTCATGGTTACTAATTCTCCTTTCATTTCAGATCCTGCCACTCCCTCCATTTCCCCATCTGCAGCTCATTCCCTTGTCAGTCCTTCAGTGTATATACCGGTCCATCTTGACTAGTTCCTCACCAGATTGTCTTTTGCATTACACTAAGCTTCCCATCTGGTCTCCAGTCTGATTCCCTGGACCCTGCTTTTTTGCCTGATCCCTGCTGGTTTAGTTTGCTTTATGACTCTTGCCTGCTTACTGGAATGAAGCTTGTGAATTTCTTACCAAATAATTTCTGTGTTATGCTTGTGGGTTCTTACCTGTTCTTAGTCAATGAGTGTTACATAAAAAGGGTTAACTACTACTCATAAAGATGTCTCTTTAGAGCAAACTATCTGGTATTCTACCGTTTACTTCACTATCACTAGTCTGTTTGTGAATATGACATGCACCAATGCCTGTTTTGTCCTTGTTGCTATTGCATAAGTCTCTTTGTATGAGTATCTCTGTTCTCATCTTTAGACTACATACTATATAATTGCTTTAATAAATCTCCACCCAACTTTGAACTTTATCTCTAAGGTGTGTGTGTGTGTGTGTATGTGTGTACGTGTGTTATGTGTACAGGGCTCAGGATCAGGTGACATAGAGTTTTGACAGCAGCAGTTTTGTGGTTGATCATTAACGGACAGTTCCACAGAGGGTGGTGGTAATGTTCGGCCTGTCTTAAGAGTGACAAAAAAGAACCAGTGTTTTTCAAGTAAAATTTAAGTACTCTCCAGAAAATCAAAAGCCTAAACGGTGATGCCAAAACATTTACAAGAGTTACACATACTTAAAGCTTCATCAAATGCTTGTTTTAATTTTCCAATTTCATTTAAGCTTGAATCCATGTTAACATGAATATGAAAAATGTTTTTTTCAGACTCACATTTCCATACTTTCCAGCTGATTGTTTGAGGATTTATATGCGTATAATGTTCTTGAAAGTCAGATAATGAATGTAGAGTGAGCTGTTTTGGCAGAGGAATAATAAGTCTAACTTTGGTGGTGTTCTTTTTCTTTTGCAATATCTTTCCAGGTAAGAGCAGCAGAGCTTGGTGAACTTTAACCAGCCTGGTCTTATAGAACAGGCTGGGAAGTTAATATTTGTGAACATACAAACACACACTGGTCCCTTCTTTTTGTCTTTGCTGTTTACACTTTGTGGTCATTGTCCATTGCCATAGCAACACATCCTGCCATTGGTCCAAAGGGGAACAAGGTTGTTGTTTTTTTAACTTAGTAAAGACAATGCACAGTACTAACCATAGCTGAGGTTCAGTACGTGTCTAAAAGTATGTTGTTCGTCTTTGAATTCATATTTATTAAGCTTACTTCAGCTGTATTTTAACTGCATGGAAAAAAGGAACACAAATACAGCTTTACTAGTGTCATTATAGGCTTGATATAGCTTAGTTTTGAGCTCAACAGCCCTTTTCTATTTGTGTCAAATGTGGCTTGGCATGGATCAAGCTGTGATACAGTTCTTGACCAAACATTATTCTAGCATGAACATGAAAAATAGTAAAAATCACAAGATCAAAAGACATGTGGGTCTCAAACTGAGCAAAGTATATCTTAACAACACTGGTATAGAGGAAACCACAAACTATATGCGGTAGACATTATAATGGGTGAACCAAGGGTGTAGTTTGGTTACTTAGTCTAGACTAAAGAGAAAAAAAAAACATTGTTCCTGCTAAGTATACTCATATATCTTGTGTTCAGTATTGAAAACATGAGTCCACGTTGACTGACACGTAACTAATTCATTGTACAAAAACAAGCTTGTGGTCTTTTCATCATTTCTGGTTGTCAGAGGCAAAATAAAATCAATGAAGCAATAGTCATTGGTATTATTAGTTGAGACTATAAATGGATTTTATCTGTCATGAATGATGATGACACAGAGTGCCTTGTATGATAGGGGAAATGGGAGGCTGTGGGGAAAATAATATGTGAGTGTGTGTACAGGAGAGTATGTAGTTTGAGTATTTATTTTTGTTTAATAATTCCCTATGTATTTATTGGAACATCTCCCTCATTTTTGTGCATAACTGTGTTTATCTTAGCTTTTCAGTGCATACAAGTATCACATATCCACTGTGGTAGGGCCACCATGTGCTCTCACAACAAATGAACCACACAGAGCTTGCATGGAAGCAGATTGAGACTTTCTCTTTCAGGCAGTCTTGGTGCAGTTGTTTGGTGTTCAACAGAGTTCCAGTGTCAGTGCTGGAAACAGTTTAAATGAACCAGACTCAATGGGAAAACATGTAGAATTTATTTGAATTGAACCAAACAGTTGAGGTGTAAAACCAGATTTCTACAATATTCTTATGATGTTACAGAATAAGAGAATGATACAACTTTCTAGGAAACAGCCACATCATTGGAATGAAAACAAAAACTTCCCATGGCCATAGCTTAGGCTTTAGATATCTTACAAAATCAGCTCCCACAAGTTCCTTTGAAATCGGACATAAAAAAACACAAACATGGACGTCTGGAGCGATATTCATCTTATCAAATTGCAGCATCCATACTTGGCAAAGTTACTTCTAATTATTATCTGCTTAAAATTTCAATCACAGTATTTCTTTTCACAATAGTGTAAACAGCAAGAGATTAGTTATTGTTGTACAATGTTTTCAATGAGTGAGATGTATAAAATGTCTGAAACACATTTTAGACTACTGCAAACCCTCTTTTTTAAAAAATGTTAGTGTCTGTTTCACAGATACTGTGAACCATTAATGTATAAAGGGTTTTTCTTAACTTTTTCTAGATTTCACAGAATCCAGTGGTTTAATAGTATGATGGGAGGTTCCAGTGGTGGCTGGTTGCTTAACACACAAGAGTGCACTGGAAGTATAAAGTGGAAGTTGCAACAGGGTGTTTTCATGAACTTCTACTTAACTTGTAAGTGCATCTTGCACAATCTCAGGTCTGTGATAGTTTCTGTCGATTAGACTCTGAGCATTGGCAGTTCAGCTCAGGAAGCAGAGGTGATCAGTCCAACCGGTTGAAAGCTGGAAATGACAGCAGCTGTAAATTTCCAGTGAAGTAGAAAACCTCCAACCCCATAACCTTCTCCAGATGTTATGGTCCAGAGAAAAAAAAGTCTAAATAGTTTAAACAAAATACATCATCATGCCAAAGTTAAATCATGTTTTAAATAGTTTCTAAATAACTGACTCAAACTAAATATAATCAATATTCTGTAAAAGGCCTTGTGGTACTAATTACAGCTGTGAGTTTTTGGTTATACATCAGCTCTGGATAGATCTGGATTTTTGGGATTTTCCCCCATTCTTCCCCATCCTGTTACACAAGCTCACTTGGTTGAGAAGTGTGTGTAAATGACAGTCTGTTGCCAGTGATGGTATTTTCAGGTGTGAGTCATATGAATTCCTTGCAGAGATTGAGTTTTCACACGTATACTCTACAATAGGATTCAGGGATGCTGTTCAACAAGGTGCTGAACAAAAAACAAGATCTTATAATGCCATGAAATTCTGCAATTCTGTAAAATTATGTTCTTGGGTTATTGTCTTCTCCCTGACTGTGTGCTTTTAATGCCACAGATCAAGAAAGTGTCTGGAATTTCCATATTTTCAGATTTCTCAATTATTAAACCTGCTTGACAACTAAGGTTTTGGACGTGATGTTTATTGTCATCTCTGGGAGTTTTGACATGCAGGTACACATTTAGTTTAAAATCATGCACATACAACTGAATTTGTAGTAAATTTGCAGTATTATTGCCTTGACTTCCCTGTCTCAACAACATTCCAGATTTTTCCTGGGCTTGAAAAGCAGTGTGTTCGTGCAACTGTATGTGGGGTGATACTGTTCTCTCCACTGTATACACAACAAAGATACTGTATGCCACAAAACACTGTAAGGGAGAGAAACAGAGAAGAACAGAGTCTCAAATTCCACATTGATAGTTTTTTTTCCTTCTTTTTGTCAGATCAGAATACAATAATGTTGAGAATGTAACGGAACAGAACAGATTATATGCCTCATATGTTATGTGAATGGAGAAGTGAAAAAAGGAACACTCCAATGTGGACCTAGGACTCACTGGCAGTATAAAATTGGCATTATGGTGTCCTTTATTATTCTTGAATGGATTCGCAACTGTCAAGCAAAATCAAGGTAGTCATAATACAATAATTGATAATCACATCACTAAATAATTTTGTCAAAGAACCTTGAACAGATTCCTTGATAATCTGAAAAAAGTATTGTTGATTGTATCAATACATTGATTAAATTGCATGTTGGTCTGAATAACATTCCACATGACCTCTCTACCTACAGACAATATCCTTAAATCTGTCACAAATCTCTAGAAGCCACTATGAGTGATTGCTAAACTGTGTGTGTTAGGCTGTAAATTGTAATGACTGTGTTTTCTATATGTTATGTAAGTGGCTCTTATTTGGAGGGCATATCTAATCCTGGCTGAATAACAAATGAGTCAAAAGAGCAGGATACATTCATGTCTTTATTCTGAAATTTATTTAGTCCCTTTCAGGCAATTAAAAATATAGGATTCTCTTTTTTTACTGCTTTTTCTCACATTGGTATTTCACAGACGTTTCCCATAAATAAAATACAAAATACATTTTTTTTCTTTAAAACACAAATAAATATAATAAATATATTAGTTAATTTAAACAACGCAAGGCAACCAATAACCAAAAGGAATACTGCGGTGTTAAAATCCCTGAACCAGGCTGTCAAACAAACAGGGGACAACAAAAGATGGGGTGCAATTTACAAACCAGCAATGATTACAGAATGTTAAAGTGGGTCAGTTATTCAGATCTAAACTCACTGACATATTTTTCTATTAGCACACTTTGATCTTTCAGCATTCTGAAACTTATATTTGTTTGCCCCCCAGGTCTTAGAAAAATGACACACACACACTCACACACGCATATATACACGCATACACACACACACGCGTGCACGCGCACACACACACACACACACACACACACACACACGCACACACACACACACACACAGAGTGAAGTATGAAGCTTTGGTTGAATGCTACTAGGAGACAGTTTCTCCTGTTTGAATTAGCTGTAAAGTGCATTTCACAAATAAAATGGAATCAGTGACACGTCAAGGCTCACTGATGAAGGCTACTGAATCAAACATACTGTTCATGGCACTGAGAGTGAATAGCCTGTGAGGCAGGGAGAATATTTAAGGCACAGGAATGAGTGATTATCACTACCAATAAGCCATTTTGATCACTACAGATTTACGTTAACTATAATGCAGACTAATTGCTGGTACTGTCAAGATCTGCAGATGAGTTAATTCCTATGGAAGACCACATACAAAGGTCTATTTGGCTACAAAATATTTTAAGTATAAAAATAGAGTGATAACATTTGGGTACTAAAGTCATCTCAGTATGTGTAGTTTGTCCAAGAAAAGTTCCACTTTTAGAAACATAAATTAAGAACTTTAAGTGTTATTGTCATCAGAAGTTGACTTGTCCTGATCAATTGTGGTTCTGAAGGAAGTCCAGATAGACAGACATTGTTAGCTATGTTGACATTGTTAACTATGTTAACAAATGTGTGTCCATTCTCCTCTGTCCTTTCCCTTTGGATCCACTAGTCAGACAGGGACAGACGCTCAAACACGGTGAGCCGCTTGGTGGCTGATCCATCGAATGTTGGAGACTCGGTTCCACTGGAACCTCCGCTGCTGCTGCTGTAGCTGTCCTCCAGGGAGTCCTCAGAGGAGAAACGCTGGAGACCAGGAGGCTTGATGAATCCTCCAGGAGTGCTGCTGTCCTGGTGGTGCCCGTCATCCATGCTGGAGAAGACTCTGCTGTTGTTGCTGTTTAGAGCAGAAAGGTTATTTCCATGGCCGCACACACAGCGTGAGGTCTTTGGCTCCAGGATGAGAGGAATGCTGTGGATGTCTCCGGTGCTGGCACGGGTCTGATGGCTGTTAAACTGGAATGCTGCTGCCTCCCATTGCTGGGAGTCACCAAACACTGGGGAGAGGAGTTCTGCAGGAGGTGGAGAAACAGAGGGAGCACGACTGAACCCCAGGTTAGGATCATTAAAGGATGAAGGGAATGATGGAGGAGGTGAGCTGCGTGAGGAACCCAGGAACCCAGCAAAGCTGACGCTCTGACGGAGCTGGTGGCGTGGATTCTGACCACTAGTTGTGGTGGGAGTCGGCTGTCGCTGACTTTGGAATTTGGCAGATGGTAACGGGCCTCCGCTGATTTTCTCCTCATGGATGAAGTGGCAGCGTGAGCCATAAGGGCAGTACCCAAAGTTGTAGAAGGTTCTGCAGGGCTCCGTCTTGTACTTAGGGTGGCGGTAAAGTCCGCGCAGCTCTGCTTCACCATGAGCAAACTGACACTTATTGCCATACTTGCAGCTACCAGTCTCCTGGAAGCCACGGCACAGCTCAGTCTTGTAACGGTTAGAGGACAGCAGAGGTGGGAGCTGGGCCGGCAGGTTTGATGAGGGAGGGAAGCCTGGTGGGGGAGCCACAGTAGTAGCAGGGCTTGAGGGAAAGGCCTCCATGTTCTTCAGCTGTCCAAAAGAGGAGAGCAGGGTGCTGCTGGACTCAGTTAGGCTCATGGAGCGGTCAGGCCGGAAGGGCAGCTGTTTTGGTTTGGAGACAGGGGCCTGGCTCCAGATGTTGGATGGCCAGAAAGGGCTGCTGTTGTCGTCATTGTTAACATGCTCGGTGCTCAAGCTGTGGCTTGAGGAAGGAGGGGGGGAGGGGGCAGAGAAGAATGAGGCTGACCGGTTCAGCCGACTCTGCCCTGGGACTTTGAGTTGAGACTGTGTCGGGACCAAGGCATCATCCAGGGCCAGGTTCAGTAAGTTCTGCTACAGATAATACAGAAATAATTATTACACAGATAATGCTACTCATTTCAAAGCAATACATGTTGAATATTTATACTTTTTAATCCTACTCTTCTACAACAAATTATTTTAAGTTAAAGTTTTCAAGTTGGAGAATAAACAACTAATTCTGGAGCATGTATTCACACTTAAAACTTTTCATGTCTTATAAAAACAATTACTTTTTTGAAGAATGCTTGCATACAAAAAATGTCAAAACAAAGTCATTAAGAAAAAACAGTACTAGAAGTTATATAACCTTTATCTTCCATTTACATGCAATCAGAAAATATAGATTAAATGCAGATAATTGTGCCTGTTTTCTGTTTCTCATGCATTATTCAGATACTAGAAGATTGGAATTCAAGAAACAAACAACTCAGCGCTGACTGTCTCCCTTATCTCATTATCTCTTTAAACTAAATTATTCCTTTGAGGCTAAATCTCTGTTCAACTCAAGGATTTTAATGTCAAATCAGTGATTCACACAGGAATGAAATGCGAAGCAATAAACAAACAAACAACCACTTCAGAGAGTTAGAGAGCTGATCCACCCCAACTGTAAGAAGCTATTTCTCTTCTTTTTCCAAAACAAAACGATAAATTCATAAACTTTGACTCACCTTTGTGAAGATGTCTAGCATTTCGGACATGCTGTACCCCTTTGGACAAAAGAAGCAGCTTTCAGCTCAGAACCACAGATCACTGTTTGATACCTGTGTCCAGAATCAAGTCAAGTTAAGTCTGTGCTCTGTTGCCTTTCTTTTATTGCTTCATTTAACTCCTCCTATGAGTTTGGGTGGAGTTTCCACTGCTATGTTCCCGTTTGACCCTCCCTCTGCCTCAAGTTTCAGTGAGCTCACAGATGGGCGTGTAATAAAACACACACACACAGAAAAAAAGAAAGAAAACTGTGTATTTTTAGCTAGCTGTGTGAAATGTTTCAGTTTCGTAGGCATGTGAAAGCAAAATGGCTTATTTACATAGGTCTCATGCAAGCTCTCCATCCAGGCTTATTACTTGTTTTTCATTTTCTCATTCTGTATGTTCACTCCTATGAATGATGAGAGGTTTTCTGCAAAGTGGTAAATCATCATCATCACTGTGAAATTTTTCAGGATCTAAAGCACCCAGATGTGAAGTGGCAAAGAAGGTTGTTTGTTTAGACCTGTACACTGATCCTTTTCATCCAACATGACAAGTTAGGAAGGGATTTCTGCCTATACATGAACATGTAATCATATATTTACAGTATATACATTTCTATGACTAATGGCGGGTTTTCAAGAAGTGTTATAAATCATGTTGTCCAGGATGACATGCAGCACAGTATAGTTTCTGAGTGTTTTTTACCCACAAGGAGGAAAGGATGTATTACTCTACGTTGTTGATTACCAGAATACATATGGCCATATTTCCCCTTATTTCCCTCAGTTTCTGTTATGATTACAACAGATTTAGAATATTCCACTAGAGCACTGAAACAGTTCACACAACACAACTATTGATTAGTTGCAGGCAGAAACCTTTGTGCTGAGAACAAGATAAAAGTGAGAAACAAAACTGGACTGTCATCTGCCATTTGCATTCAATTATTTATTACCCAGCACTATGGTTGGTCACCACTCTTGCAACCATGATATCACTTTACTATTTACATTTTTGAGGATGTTTTGATGGAAGATTCACACCCTCATCACACTTTTAACTGTATGGCAAAATAAAGACACAAATCATTCGCAATCATCAAATTTCAAATAAACTTCACAAACAAAACTGACAATGTAGTTACCAGAGGATTATTGTTTGTGGCTAGTATCCTTTTTCTCCGCTGGTTTGTATGGTGAGCGGTTATGGTTTTTGTTTTGCTTTTCATAGGTATTCAGGACAGCATGACAGCCCCCCATATCAATTAATGATACAGCTTATAATTGCTTTATTATCTGAACAAAGTAATGTCACAGACTCTTTTTATTGGCCCATACCTTTACTGTTACTTTACTTAACAAACACATGACTATAAGAAATGATTGTGATAAAGTAATGAGTAAAGGGGAAATGACGGGGAAAGTGACGAAGAAAGATAAAAAAAGCCCAGTGAAACCCTAATAAATGACCAATAGACAAATAATTTATCCAACGTGTGTCTGCATATCTGTAGTATATGCTGTAGTGCTGATATCAGCAAATCAGGAGTCATTATCTTCTTCTGCTGCTGCTGCTACTGTTGCATGTGTCACCCACTCACATGAGCCATGTTCAATGCTGGCAATGACAACATAGACTTTCTAATAAATGCTTTTCTAAACAAATGTAGAAAAGTCACTGTAATATTAGTTAATTAATGGTATGCATGACAATGGTAAACAGAAGAAGAAGGGTGCTGTCAGAAAGTAAATGCCAGAGTTAAAGAAGTAAAGAAAGACACAGAAATGTGCTCTGCAGTTAATTCATATACTGTATGCCTTGATATTTTAAAGTGACACAAAATATTGTTTGACTTAATATACAGTATAGGAAGTGACTTTTGCCTCATGTCCTGTTAATGTGATCAGTCATTTTGACTGTAAAGGCAATGACACAAAAGAATGAAGATGACTGATTGATATGTAGCAATTCTGAAGAAAGGAAAGATTTGGCTGCAATTTTTACTTGAAGTTTCCAAATCCCTCAATAAAAGTATCAATACCACAATACAGAAATCCCTTACTCTGTAATTATTATAATAACATTATTATTATGTATATTAGGACGATGTTCTATCACCCAAGCAGTAGTTCCACTTAAAGTGTTAAATTATGAATACATTAAGAAGTATTTTAAGTTGGAGGTGGCCTCTTCCTTCTAATCTCGCTTTAAGCTTATTTCCTGTTTTATGGAAACTTACTGTATTCTGCAAAGTAACACAAGCACTTACAGATATTGCACAACTGTGCTGGACTGAAAATATAAACTCTCAAAATGGAACTACACAACTCAAGCATTGGAGTAACAGTTTAGTGCAGTACTTAGGTAAATATTGTAAGCATACTAAATAACTTGGGATGACTGTAGTTTCACTGTAACTTAACAACCACATCATGTTTTCCCTGCTCTCAGTTTCAACTTTTGTTTCCCGACATCATTATTCTCTTCACATGTGTGTCCCTCTTACTAGTCATGACCTTGAGTTTGCTTACACTCAAACATTGTTTTTCTGAGTGGTGTGATAGTGGTGGTATATATATATATATATATATATATATATATATATATATATATATATATATATATATATATATATATATATATATATATATCATACACATTATACATTATTATTACACTAAATATCTTTTTATCTATATATATATATATATATCTATCTTTTTTTTAGTTCAAAATATGTTACAATTATGCTCTATGTGATGCCAGATTGTAACGATTTCCTTCTAAATGTGAGTGAGAAACCCTGAAACTGTCATGTGCCACCATTACAACTCACAGGCCTCTTATGCAGATAGACTGACCAAACAGGCCTCTCATGTTCAGCTATTAATAACTGCAGCTAGATATACTAAATAACTTATCTAAATATTAACCTGACAGCATTAAGTACTCTGAAAAATATTTCATGAGGCTGTTTACATGGGTGTGGTACAAATCTCTCTCTCTTTCTCTTCTCTTTCCCCTCTACTCTCTTCAGACTTTTTTCTCACCAGGCCAATAAACTGGCACAGAGGTAAGGAGGGCACATAGCTTGCTTGTGTGTGTGTGTGTGTGTGTGTGTGTGTGTGTGTGTGTGTGTGTGTTGTGGTTACCACGCACTACTTGTTTCTGTTCTGTCTCTGGCTTCAGTTGTATGGAAAGTCACCCTAACAGGGAGGGGCACTAGCGAACACACACTCGTACATTTCTTGCATGCAAATACACACAAGCATGACTTAAAGGAGCATTCCTGCAGATGGTGGCTTCCAGCTTGTTGTGTTTTTTTTTCTTTTCTCCTCAGTGACTAAGTGAGTAAGCACTTAATGCTAAGTTTTCCACTGGGGTTTTTCTTACGTGACATGTCAACGTACATGTTGCTTTCTAACATGTTAGGACTTGATTACACAAGGCCGCATCAGTTATTTTTTTTTTTTTTAAAGAGAGTGTAAATATGTGTAGGCTGTGGGAAAACATGTAACATCAATAAAAGGGGGTAACAGGTTGCCAGGCTGAGACTAATCTATAACAACACTCACACATCTAACAGAACCTTGAAGTGGCTGAACCTCAAGTCTTTAAAACCTCAAACATGAATTTCTCATCAAGAGAACCTATAAATGATGTGTATTTTGTCATGTAAACATTCAGGGACTGCATAGTACAGGGAGACTGGAAAGTCCAGACTTTATAGCCCTTGATAGCAAACCACTCACTCTGCTTAATTTAATTTTCTATTGAGATGAACCCATAAAGCAAATAAGTCCTCTCTCATCACATGAACTTTAATATGAAAATCATATTATTCCATAAAACCAACCACTGTTTTTCTGTGACCATTTCCAGTAGAATGTATTTGATTTTTTATGTCTGTGGCATGAAATGTAATAGAAACAACTTAATATTGTAAAAAGAATCGTTTAAAGACATCAGATAAGTAGAGACTAGCTGTTGTAAGTTTGATGTACGTGTGCTATACATGACCTACAATAGGTTATATAATGTATAGCACACATCCCTTTAGTGTGCTTTGTACTGTGACTGTGTAATGTCACTAAGCTGTATAGATGGATCATTAACTAAAATAGACCTGTGTTTGCCTTTATCAACCACATAGCATCTGCTCTTACATGAAACTGCATCAGAAAGCCAGATCAGCGATTGAAAACATACATTAATTCGCTAGTCTAATCAAATTAAAAAATCTAGTCAAATTAGCCTTCCAGCCCCAGCCTCTTAAATGTTCAGTTTTAAGAGAAATACAGAAGTATTATCTGGAGCTGGAGGAGCTAATTATGATTATATTGCATACATATATGTAGTGGAGTAGACATCTGGAATATACTCAAGGAAAGTACAAGAACCTCAAAATTATTATTATAAAAGTGACCATTCATATGCCTGTTGAATATATTAAATGTGTAATATTTTACTATATTTAAGGCTGGACCTTCACAATATTTAGTCTCACAGCTGAACTATAGTTGCCATGTTGAAACACTTTATATAGTGTATAGTATATATATAACATTTATTCAGAAATTTTTTAGAAGTGTTTACTGTCCCGGTATATTTTTATCCCTCAGAGTGAGTCCTAACGAAAGGGAAAATAAGAGCTATTCAGGCCGTTCAGCTCCAATATATGGGAATTTGAGGGGAAGTTTTCAGGGGTCTGACTCAGCCTGGATGGCTACAAAGTTTCTAGTTATCGTCATATGGCTCATAATGACAATCAAGTGAGGTCAACATACATAGAAGACACCCGTAGGCTGTTCAGGTTTGAAACAAAAGTGACACTCATGATGATGGTAATGACAATGAATGGAGATATGTTTGTAGATACAGTAAATCTTACAATTAAATTGCTGTAACTGATTTCTGTTATCCTTTGAGATGTTATTTTTGACATCATATGTCATATTTGCAGAATATACAGTATAATATAACTTGTTATGCTCTTATCGTCTTGTCTCTTTCCTTTCTGTTGCCTTTCTTTTTTCATTTCCATCCCTATTCCAGGCCCAGGTTCACCTAAAGCCCCTGACAGACACAGTTTGACCAGCCTATGCTGCTAATAAGTGATAGTTTGCAAATATTTAACCATGCCCTCTCTAACATTGCTATGGTGACATGCCAAACATTGCACACACAAGTGGGCACGGGCTCAACAGTTACTTAGCAACAGCCGTGCAGCAGGTTTGTAGAGCTGACATGGCCACCGCAGAAATGTAATGAGCCTGAGCTGCTCATGCTTGTGTTTTTATCAGGTGATTTTTTACAATAGAGATGCAGGGGTGGCTGTGAAGAAAAAGGGGAGATGGAAGCAAGGAGTGGGGGGAGAGAAAGTGAGTCAGTAGTTTAAGTTGGTCAGGGGCCCATGTTGACATGGCCAGGGAAAGTACCTGCCCCTCAGATACCGGCAGATAAACAGTGTCACCACCTTTATTTTATATCTAACAGAAAAGGACTTTTTTGTGAGTAGGATAATTTGATAGTGACTGTGGACTTTGGAAATCACGCACTGAACACACACTGCACCACAATTCACTAAGCAATCACATATGAGCGTCATTTGACTTGACAGAACTAGACTAGAACTAGTGGTTCAAAAGAAGAAATCACTTTAACTGGCCAGATTTCAGGCTAAAGTCACAGTGCAACTGCTTCACTTCCAAGCACTGGAGCTGTCTTCTTTTACTCAAAAATGTAACATTTTAATTGGATTTTCTATAATGATAATACTTTCAAAAAAAGTATTTGCCTCCCTAAGTTTTCATGGTACTGTGCCTAGTGTCTTTGGGACATTTGTCCGTAAGACTTATTATTTTATAATTTATGTTATTTTATTTTATAAGGACAATACTCATTGCTCAACTAAAAAATGTAAATGAGGCAGAGTTAGCCTACAAGGCTAATTTATTTTTTGTTGTCCCATGTTAGAAGTTTACAAAGCATCCTATACTAAAATAAAATATCATATCAAACATATCTTGTATGAAATAATATAGAAAACACAATAAATACGCAAAAAATAGTAGTATAGCACATGGCAGTTATGTACATTCCATAATGATAAAGAACAAATTGGGAAATAAAAACTTAAAATTAGTATATACTCATGTCCCCGATGCGTTATGCTCTAGCAGTGAGTTGTATAACTATAAAAACCCCTGCATGTTGAAATAACCACCTATCTTTCTGTTTACATCAGCCTATATGCTGAGTGCATTATGAGTGTCATTGCCAGTAATCTGGTCAGCATATGATGACTGGCCAGAATTTTTTGTGTATGTGTCAGCGTTTAAGAGCAACAGGGAAACACAAAACAAGCATGTGGCAATCCTAGTCTGGTGTTTTCCTTTCTCAAGTGTGAAATACTGACCTGTATATCTATAAATCAGTCTGTGCACATTTATTTCAAGAAGTAGGAGTTATAAAAGCAGCAATTGTATGATTAATGTAGTAAACTGATTAGAGTATATATTTTGAAACACTTTTCATTGGTTGGCATGTTTTCATCCTTCCATTCCAGTCTTGAGTCCGTGAGAAAAAACAGCTCTGCTGTTACTGAAAAGTTGTCAGATCCTCTTCTCAGTAGTATGTGACTACTGTGGCCAGTCATGTCCACTTTAACTAAATTTTATATAAATTGGTGTAGGTGTTAATAATACAATGACGAAGGCAATATCACAGCTTCAGAGGAAAAAAAGGAAAAGAAATAAAAATGATTATACATTGTTCAATCATAAATGAGAACCTTTATATGAGTAAAAACATTAGACATTTTATATAATTATAAGGGATAATAAAGGTATGAGGCTGAACTCTTGTCAATCCAGTGTTAAAGGTCACCAAAACTTTCCACATGAAGAAGGGTCTGCTCTATGAAAGTCAGACTGTGAACTGAGGTGGTTAACAATGTACACAGCACAAAGGGTTTAGCCTGTGGCACAGATCAGCACGATGCTGGACTGGTTAGACTTGTTTCTGCAGGGTTTCTTCTCAAGGCGGGATTAGGGAAAATGCAACTCATAAGCAGTACAGATGTTTACAAATGTGAGTGTGACCAATGTGTGAAAAACATACAGACACATCTTGTTCAGCCAGGTGCTGGGTCCAAAAAACTGTGATGATTTATGGCAGCCAAGGATATACAACACTTTCAAGACTTCCTTTCAAATGTTCTATTGTATTATGTTGATATTATGTTGATACTTCAGTACCTGATAGAAAACCTGATAAGCATTTTACTTTTTCTAACATACTAAAACAAAAAAAGTCCTTGGCAGACAAATGTAAGTGTACATATGTACAAAATATAAGTTCAAGTATATAAGAGTGTTATATATTCAAATATATATTTATGAGGAAATATCTGGCTTCTTCTATCAGTTTCCTCCAAAACCCAGAGTGTGGTTTTGGAGGAATTTCTGCTATGGGCCAAACTCTGTCAAAAGACAGATGTTCAAATAAACATAACAATAATTCAAATTCTGTCCTAAACTTTTGCTGTGAAAGCAGTGATTGCAATCTCAGATAATATTACAAATTTGTGTTTTTCCAGCATTAAGCTTAAAAGTTGTTTAATGGCTTTTTTGCCTTCATGGAGTCAAAAGAGGTGGTTTCTTGTAACAGAGTGAAATCTGGAACGTGTATGTGTGTGTTTCTATTCTGAAAGGGTGTTTTCTCTGCGGAGTCATACATTTCTCATCTAGATCCCAAACAAATTTCTCAGTGTGAAGTTTTTTTCCCCCTTAAGGAACAAACAGCCAGCACAATCCTTCAAACTGACTGTGAAGGATTGTGGCATGAAACAAATCCAATGCCTGTGTGGGATTGATTGGATCTTTTGATTGGAAGACAAATATATTTCCACTCTTTGGTCAGTCGTAAAAATGCAGCCGGATGTTAAAAATAAATAAATAAAACATCCCGGATCATGTCTCATCTAACATCAGTTCCAATAAACGTCATTACAGGCCTAGTCATGTGGATGCTGCTGCGTTTTGGCAATAAATCTTGGGTTTCCTTTCTTTACCTGTCAAGTTCTGCTCATAAAATAATAAGTGAAAGAGAAAGGAGAAATATAATTTTTTTTCAACTTCTTGTGCAAGAGGAAATTTTCTGAGTTGTGTTGCCAGATGGAGCTCCTTGAGTGATTTTGCAACACTAGTACTCAAAATAAGCACATAATGTACTACCAAAGCTTATCCAATTTAATCAATCAAGGTTATTTGGCTTCACATGGTTGAGGTTATTCTTTCTACCTACACATAATTAGATAAACCTGTGGATGTCTTTTTAACAATCTCAAATGTCATCGTTGTTATGCAGGACTAGACTTTTTTCCAATATACATTCTCTCTTGACCTGATCTTGAGAAGGTCACACATGCTCTTATATCATCTCAGTTGGATTATTCTGATTCATTGTATCCAGGGTTAAGCCAGAAAATGATCTCATACCTTCAGCTGGTTCAAAACGCAGCTGCTCAGCTTTTAAGAAATGCTAGAAGACAAGAGAAGAGGTTTCTTCCTGTTAAAGGGGAGTTTTTCCTTACCACTATCGCCAAGTGCTTGCTCATGGGGATATTGTTGGGAATTGGTGGGTTAAAGAGTACAGTCTTGACCTGCTCTATGTGATAAGTTCCCTGAGATAATTTTAGTTATGATTTGGTACTACTGAATTGAACTGAACTAAATTAAAAGATCATATCATTCCTGTTTTAGCCTCTCTTCACTGGTTACCAATAAGTTTTAGAATTGATTTTAAGATTTTACTGACCTTTGAAGCAATTCATGTGCTTAGAGTCCAGCTACATTGCATTACAAGTTATTACTTGTCCTCTACAACCCTGAGCGAAGACTCAGACCTTCAGGCAGAGTCCTTCGGGCTGTTCCTGAGTCATGGCTCAAGACTAAAGGTGACCCGGCTTCGACATTCAAGGCCCTTCAGCTCTGGAAGTCCCTGTCTGAAGATCTGAGGCTTGAGTCAGCAACATCTTTTAAATCACTTCTCAAAACATATCTTTTGTTTTATTATTACTTATTTCCAACATGTCTTATCTGTTTTATTACTACTTTTTTTTTTAATTATTATTTTTAATCTTGTACTAGGGCTTTTTTATTCTGTTTAATGTAATGTTACCTAATGCCTCATTTTAGTACTTACATTTTTTAACATTGTAAAAGACTTTGTAACTTTGTGTTGTACAAATAAAGTAATTATGATGGTGTTGATTGTTGTTATTATTATAGCCACTGTAATTCTGTGTATACTAAAAGTTGATAATGCAAAGTGTTAGAGTGCAAACTTTATAGGTTTATTCCTGATTTTTGACTTTTGTTGCTATTGGGGATTACAGAGTTAATCTAGTTATTTCCATACTTCTAAGAGCAAACATATATAAAACATAATACTAGTAATAAATAGGTTTCACAGAGTCTGACTCTCTTTGCGTAAAATACTGAGCTACCCTGTAAAAACCTCATGTACACTGGCAGAGCAACTGCTTATATCAGCAAGTTAGTGACCTAACCCTCTGTCTGTGTGTGTGTGTGTGTGTGTGTGTCTGTCTGTCTGTGTGTGTGTGTGTGTGTGTGTCTGTGTGTGTGTCCGTGTGTGTGTGTGTGTTGCAGGTTCTCTCTCTTAGGTCAAGGACAACAGTGTGTGTTGTGCGATAGCAGCATCTGTCGCTACACTGTGACTCATTCATTGTGGAGGTGTTTTCCCGCTGTGCTGGCCCTGTGGTGTGAGCACTGCCTCCATGGCTGCTCTCCAGGTTTCATCTTGTGTCCGCTGAGCTCCACGTTTAGCTGCAAGATCTCAGCAGATGTTTTATTTTTGGAACTATTTAATCATGGTGTTCCTTTACCAAAATTGGCAGGACATGGACAGATTTCAGCACTACTGACAATACTCAAATGTATATTGTTTAACAAAAAAGAATTTAAAAATTCTGTGTGTGGCTTCACAAACAGCTTTGTAACAACAAAAGTTCTACATAATTTTATTAAAGTTTGTTTATGGCCATGATGGAGTGGTAAGCAGAACTGACTACACAATGTGCTATGAGGAACAAAAATATAAATGCCATCCATTATGACTGAACAGAAAATTGCCTGCTACAGCCTGATGCTGGTTTTGAGTCGAAAACAGAGGAGGATGTTATTGTATATTTAATAGTTATATGTGTATCTAGTGACTTTAGTTACAGGAAATCTTTGCAGTCTGTTGGGAGAGGTTTTAAAAGTCTGACCTTTCAACGCTTTTATCACAAACTCTTCAATATTGAGCAATAACGTTGTTTCAGAATAGAATACAAAGAGCTGGGCATGTCAGCTCCTAACTTTTCTTTCTAAACTTGCTCTATCCTTTCATCTTTTTATTTTATTTTTTTGGCCTTCAGCATATGTGTCAACCCCCACTGAGACTCTTAATGTGAATTCTCTTAAGTTGTACTGTTTCTCAAAACCTTGTTTTTTCCCCTCCTCCTTCATTTCCCTTCCTACTTTTCCAGAAACACACGCCTGCTTCCTTCTCACACGGAAATGGGGTCAGGTTGCAGAGAGGCAGAAGAATGAGGGGGGAGGGATAGACGGGAAGCCACAGTCGGAAAATGAAACAAAATGTTCTAAACTGCAGGCTGGAGTAACTTCCAGGAAATGAGCTTGAGCTCAGGGTGAAACTGCCCCATAAGTTTGCTCTTGAATTAGATGAAAGGTGAAAAGCATCCCTGGAAAGAAGAAAGAAAATTAAAACTGTACATCACAACACTGTCATAACTGTCACATTATAGAGAGAGATTGTCACGTTTTTGGAAGTGGATTTTCACAGAAATGCCCCAT
The DNA here is from genome assembly GCA_029490765.1 of Euthynnus affinis. Lineage (NCBI taxonomy): Eukaryota > Metazoa > Chordata > Actinopteri > Scombriformes > Scombridae > Euthynnus > Euthynnus affinis. The sequence goes on along the minus strand of CM055845.1, from coordinate 18,586,752 downwards.
GAATGTTTAAACGTGATAATCGGTGCAGCATAAAAAGCCCACAGTGATAAAGTTAACTTGCCTGTGAGAAAGAACAGAGAAGAGGAGGAGGAGGGGAGATGAAAAAAAAGATTAATATTTTAAAATGTCTTCTGAGGGCTTATGGGACTTTTTATAGCTACATTTATCTGTATTATTAATGACTTCAAAAACAGTAATACTTGCAATACTTCCCCTAATTATTCAAACCTCTAACCTATTTAATATCAATGCAGATGAGAAATGCATTAGCACATTAGAAATTATGCAGCAATTATTGTATTATAATCATTATTATAATGTTATTTTACTTTTTTTTTGCTATATTTTCATTCATCAAATACACTCAAATGTTGGGAAATGAATTAAACAGAAGGCATGGAGACAGAGATCAGTTTTCTTATAGACAGACAAAAATAAGAAAGAAAATTTCCCCCAAATTTTCCCTAGAAATTAGTCTTTTCTTTCCATCCAAGGGTTTGCGCTTATTCAAAATCTCATAAAATCCTTCCTGCAGAACTGCCAGGAGAATACATGAATGTCATAAAGCAATTTTGTTTGTGCAGGAAATTTCTTCTTTATACTGTAATACACATCACTTTCCCTCATTCTTTTTTCTTTTCTCACTTTATTTCTGTGATCAGAAATTAGTTGATCCATCTCATAAAATGCGTAGCATTTGTCTTATGGACTTAATGACCATGTTTTACATTGTTATGTGACAACATGTGTTTGAATCAAAACAATGCGAATTTTGACCGATAAATGACCAGTAATAAACCTGCCTGGTATTCTGTTTCTGATGCTGGTTTCAGGGCATTTCACCATCAGTTATCATCCTGTAATCCAGGCTTTTGTAGTTTCGCCCTGTTTCTCTGGTCTTAGAGAGTGTTGTGGTGAACTGCAAGATAGTGTAGATTAAAAACCTGAGACGGCAGGTTGAAGTCACACAGCAGCATCAGGAACAAAGATAAGGCTTTAGGAAACCATCCAGGGCAAGATAAAACAAACTTTACTGAACTTCACTTAAAAGAAAAAAACCCAAAAACTGTGATTAATGTTGTGATTTTTCTGATATCACATTCCTTTATGTCCCTAGAAAAACACTTTATTATCGTGCCCCAAGCATGTAGCAGACCAAGACATCAATAATAGGACACTATAACAAAAATTATTTTGTCTCGTAGCGGTGACATCAGTGCAGTAATTGATGTGACCTAAAAGCAGATTTGGACTCGATTGAAATATTTTAGGCTTGCCTCCTGTAAATGTCATAATGTTTCATTAACAGCATATTTGGAGCCTAACAATCATCATCTTCTGCGTCATTCCCCATCTCCCTCTGTGATGTTGTGCCACTATCTTCTCTTCCATCCTTCAGTGCTGCTTGACTGCATGCCGTACTCTACTGATAAAACCTCTTTTTTTATAACCCTTATCCACTTATAATGGCTCTACCTTTCTCTCTGTATGCCATTGAGGTATTTATTCTGCCTCAAGCTTTCTCTCTCTAACTCCGTCTCTCTTGACTGTTTCTTTAAAAGGAAAAGTATGTTCTTGGCTTCGCTGCAGGAACAAAACACACACACACACAGTAAGAGGGAGAGATCAGAATGAGGGAAGAAGGGAGTTTCACAGATGTGTCTTGGCTACAATCATAATAATACGCAAGAGCTGACAGAGAGAGTTTGATTTTGTACATATGAATCTCTCAAGTGTTTCTATTTCAGAACTAACACATGCAGCACAGCTGGCTGATGGAACAGTAGTTGTCAATTCCTTCCTCTTTGTCTCGCTTCCTTAAATGAGCTTAATGTTACTGCATATTTGTCTTTACAGTCACAAGTTAAAAGTAATGAGAACCACTAGGCTGTTAAGTTGCTGCTGTATTAACGTCATCTTTATAAATTGTAATGTTTCTAAGCTCAAAGACTCAAAGAATTGTCTATTGTTGAAGAGCATAAATATCAGACTCCCTGGGATTTGTTTTTATGTAACATTTCAACCATGAGTCAACAATAAGATAATAAAATGTAATTATTCAATTAATTAGCATATTATAACTCAGGCTAATGTGGCATCAACAATGATGCATGCAAAAAATATGATATTGCAGGTGAGTTTATGGTGAAATCATGGGCTATGATTCTGATAGTAGCCAGATTATACTGTATATAATAATGAGCAAGTAGGATGACTTCCATATACAGTCCATTTGGCATGTGGTTGTTATGAGTGAGTGTAGCCTTGAAAAATGAGGGCAGTAAAAATATTGATATAAGGAGTTGGGAGTTATGATAGAGAAATACAGAATAAAGAAAGAAGAAGAGTGCTTTGCTTTCAACTTATATCAGATTTATACTTTAAGACTTACATTTGTTACACTTTATAATCTTTTTGGGAAGCAGGTGCACATTTGTGTGGAAGAGACAAGAAGGAAGAGACATTACACACATGCATGTATATGTAAGAAAGTGAGAGTACACTATTCTAACAGAGAGGCAAACTGCAAGGTATATTCAGATTATTTACTATTTGACCAAAGAGATGGGAGGTCTAAATAAATAACTCACTAACATGGGGAGACCTAGAGACACTGAAACTCCTCTGTCCTCTGTTCAGTCCGTCAGCTCTCTTCCTCCCTCTCACATACACTTTGTATTTCCCACTACACCACTATTGACACACACAGGTACACACACACACACACACACACACACACACACACACACCCTCGCAAACACATAGGACTGTGCTGTAACTCACATACAATCTCTCCACCACTGCTCACTCCTCACATTTGAAAGACTCTCTTGTAAAGTGTGTGAAACAGTATGGAGGTGTAAAGATGTAATGGGAAAGTAGTGTACGTCTGTGTGTGTCACATGGGTGTTAAAAACACAAGATCATGTTCATATGTCACATTCCAGATCCTCTTTATAAATAAAATAGGGGAAAAATACACATTTGGGGAAGTTACAGTGGTTCTGTAGTTGTCACAAATTTACAACACAACATTTTCATTACAAACAATGTCACACCATAATTCTGTTTGTCATCTACATCCACAAATAATAATAACATAACATGACTAAGGGGAGGAATATATATTTTAGTCACAGCTTCAGAAAAGAATGGTGTTATGTTGTTATCAAAGACACTTCACTTAAGAAGTGTCATGTTCATATTCAGGCTAGGATTGATACACCATACTGCACTTACAGACAAGTATATAGCTTGCATTATTTATATTTGTATTTATTTGACAGTACAGGACTGAAATATGGCTCCATGTGGCAGATTAGTTGAACAATTTTCAAACAAATATATTTATATTTAAAGTGTTTATTGTTCCTTATCTTATTCAATCCATTATTATTTAAAAAAAATTATTAATTAATAAATTTCACATATAGTACATGTCTGTCTTTTAGTCTGTATTCTAACATCAGCTAGAGTTCTGGAGAAGAAAAGTGTTGTGACCGTAAGTACAAATGTTGTGATTTGACACAAATATTATAATAGTTCAATAGCAGAATATTGTTGTCATTTGTTTTCACTATTTACTGCATACAGTAGACAGTTGCTGTACTGCATGTTTAAAAAATGTTGATCAGGTTTGTCAAGTCATACTTGTCAAGTGATAGTGACAGTGCAGCTTCACAAATGCAACACTAGATGCTTGTCATCTTTGCTGTCTGATTATGTGTGAAGTACTGCAGTTCTCTGTTGTTGTGGCTTTGATATGGAGCTCTAAACACAGTGCAAGAAAACTCAACAGCTGTTGAGAAAAGCGAGTAAAATGTGGCCACCAGGCCTATCTGGCAAACATATTTTTATTAGTAATCCTGGAACAAAATCCATGGTTTATGTTCATTTTCTATGCCCTGTCTCTAACTATCAACAAGACATTGAAAGCGCCAACAATTCTTTGTGATACTAACTGGGTAAAAATGCTGTGAATTCAACACCTACACACATGCTGTCATTCACACAAGAAGTATCACACATGCGTACACGCACTGTGATCACAAAAGAAAACCCTGACATTTATCATTTTTACAGTGACAGGAAAATGGTTACAGTACTATTGATCACTGATGTGTTAGGTAGATAGTAACCCAGGTGACTTCTGCAGTAAACTACACACAGACTGCACATACAAAAGCATATAATAATTGTGTACAGAAGGAATTATAGGTGATAGAGAAAAACATTAAAAAACAACATGCTTCATCATATTGATATACCACCAATGTGCTAGCATGCATCTTCCTTTGTGTGTGTTTTTCTGCACATACAAGGCCTGAAGACAAGTTTTCGGGTGTGGCCTGGCATTGCTTAAGTTTGAGAAAGGCGAGGTCTTATGACATCAGCAGGTGAAACCTGTTTTCAGTTTGTGGCAGGAAATGATGCAGGCACCAGTGTGTGTTTTTGTGTATGTGGGTACAGTGAGAAAACAGCCTACTTTTATCTCCATGCTGGCTTGTCTGTTTAAACAATAAAGAAAACAGTTATTATATGCTGCATTTAAAGACATACACAACCTGGAGAAATTCATGATTCTTGATTCAGTATGAACTTTAGTTCATGAAGAGGTTTTCACTGGCAGTTAAAATAGTGGCTGGGCAGGCTACATTATATAATGGACTGAGTCACTGAGTTGTTTATATGACAGACAACACACACACACACACACACAGTTCTATGCTGTGTGATTGAGAGAGTGAGTGAGGGACTAGAGTAAAAGAGGTAGAGAGATGCACACGCACGCACACACACATACACACACACACACACACACACACACACACACAGACTCATAAGGTTGGTGAGTCAGTGAGGAATGTGTGCTATGCGGGTCTGAGCAAAGCTGAGTGCACAGCATGAGGACAGCAGCTGGGAACCTTCATGCTGGTGCTTGACAAGCTTAAAGGAATGTGCTATTGCTTAGTTCTGTCAATAGAAGGTCGATCTTGAACTTATTTCTGTCTGTTGAACCAAAAAAACCCTCAAATACACTTGGTGTTGGCTGAGAAAAAGCCATTTGCAAACTTACAGTCAAGCTCAGGTTCATTTTTGGCATTCCTATAATTGAATATCAGATGCAGAAAGATATATTCAAACTTACACACTTCATGTGTGACATCACCCGTGGGTGTTGCTACCTCTGACTGAAGCAAATGTTAGCTTACTGGGAACATTCGGGGGTGCACACTTGGGCTAACGTTAGCTACTTCAGCTAAATTGTGCTAAAGCAAGTAGCATTAAACCATTCTGAAATATTACAAGAGCAGCAGGTGAGTGAACTGTCAATCACGGCTGTCACTCAAAGCCTACACGGCAGACATCAAAGCTACTATAAGTCTTCAAAGCTCATTAATGGGGTAATAATTTCCAAAATGACTACCAGTAGAGGGCCTGAATTAAGCGATTGAGACTTGCTAAAAAATGGTTGACTTAATATTTCTAGAGAGAAATTTACTTGGAGTTTAGGGATTTTTTGGAGCCAGCATCTCACTCATAATCCACCAATAAATGACATAGACTTTTGGAGGAAAAAGTTTGACAAAACTGCCAGGGCTTCTGTTGGTTAGAGTCTAACAAAAGGGGACTCTAACCCTGTTTCTAGACATTAGCAAACACAGCGTAAGCAGCACATCAGCAGAGCAGTAGAAGCAGCAAGTGCCTCATTTATGTGTTGAACGAAGGTCCCCAATACATATGACTGTAGTGACGTACGGAAAACAGAGGAAAATAGACTTGAAGTGTAAATGAACGCTTCAGGTCGCAGTTACTCCTGTGAGATACGGCTGGGACACGAGCCTGCACAGAGCCGGTACAGATAGTTCAATAGATTAAAATGAATCTGTTGAATGCAACGTGCACATTAAACATGCTTCTGACACACTTGCTGTCTAGACAGGGTAAGAGTGAGTGAGCGAGTAAACTTACGACAGTTAACTCCCCATACCACTCCCAAGATTAGTATTGTCACTGCCAGTTTTTGTCATTGAGAATATGTATCAGAATTTTAGTACTTTTTTCCACTCTGTTCTCCTCTGTCGGCTCTTACAGAGGAACAAACCTTGTAACATTCAACAATCTACAGTATTGTTTTGGGCCATCAGGCTGACATCTGTGTTACCAAGCAGATCAGTGTAAAACTCCCTATCTGTATTGTTATTTTCTTTACTGCAGCTGACATTGTTTCCACTCACTAAAAATACCATGATCATCATCATGGAGGGAGACCAATCTATTTGCCGATGTAAAAGTCTAAAAATACCACAGGAGTTAAATGGAAAAAAATCTATTGTCAAACGGAAAAGTTTTCATAAGATGAGAGGACACTGACCACTATATTATTACAGTGATCTCTATGAGGTGTCCAACAAATATAGTGACCACAAGGGCTCTCCCAAAACTATAATAACGGGAATCAAGACTTTCTCATGATGTCGTAAGCCTACAAATCCTAGAACTGCATGATTCACAGATATAAAGTACAGATGTGGGCGACAGGCTTACCCAATATGACCCAGTTGCATTCATGTTTAGCTGACAATGTAACGAGTACGTGACTTAACTCACTGCTATGTTGAAAGATAAATGAAAAGAAGGGGAAAAAAATACTAAACAATGTAAACAAATTGCAATGATAAATTGTTACAAACTGATGAAAGAACATTTTCTCAGAGACAGAGTTGCAACATTTATAGCTGATGAACATGACCCTTTAGTGTGATTAAATTAAACATTTGTTTAGGGTTTAAAGTAATGTGAAAAGCACCAGCGGTTCCCCTTTCATCACTACAACTCCATCTCTAAGGGAAGCTTGGGTATTTCATGCAGATATGGGTCATTTCTCTGCTTCATGCGTCATTTACTCTCAGTGTACTGGAAACATTCAGAACCAGCTTTTAGTTTGAAGGAATTTAGGAATAACTTGGGAGTATGTTGACTTGTTAACATCTGAAAGTCACTGTTTTGCATTGTATATTTGCCTAACATTGATGCATAATTAAAGAGTGAAATGCAGAAATTGTTGTCACCATTTATCTTAATAATCTTGGTAATGACAAAATCATCAAGAACTCCATGCTTAGTTGTCTGCTTGTGCCTAGTTGTTCTGAAAAATATAGACAAATGATAGAGGATCTAAGGGAAAATGTCTGTGTATACACATCTGATTTTGATGTTAGTGTTAAATTTGAGCACAGTGTCTGTTTTTCTCTCAGTTCCACTTCCAGTTCAAATCAATGACACACACAAGAAGTGTGCAGTGTTAGTTAGTATTTACACTTTTCATGTCACTGCAAATTATACAAAGGGACAGAAATTATACCTGTAAAAATAATTTTTATCATGAGTTAGTTATATGAAAATAATACCATATATGTAATATTTGTTAAAGTTAAAAGTCCCTAGACTAGAAAGATATGACCGAGTGATTTCCATGTTTTTAATTTATACATACATTTAAAAGAAATACAGACTGTTTGTTTTACATACAATATATAATGCAATAATGTGTTACATAATTAAAGTCCCTCTCCATTCAAAAATGTGTTTTTCTTCTTGTTCAGTTGGATGTTTGGACTTCAGAATGATTTATATGCAGAGTTTGACATTACAAAATCTGTTTACATTCATCTGCTGAAGGGGAAAATTTACTTACACTCACATTAAATTTGAGTTAAAAGGGGAATACCTACGAGCATTATGACATCACAACCAGTTTGGAGCTAACTGCGGTCTAGTATGCAACTTACCAGCGCGTCCTCACAAGAAAAACAACAGTATAGGTCTAAAAAAAAAAAATTCAGGCTGGTAAAAAAGGCTTAAAGTTCCCTTAATGCCAGTGGCTGTAGTAATTAGGATATGACATCAATGTAAGGTGACTTGATTGAACCCAAGGAAGGAACCACGTCAGTCTTTGAAACCAATTTACGATAGCAGTGAAACTGTGTGATTACAACATTATGTGATGCTATTGGGCCCAAATAAAAATTTTCCATTGACTTACATTGTGAAAGAGACAACTGTAAATCAGCAGATACATTTTTTTGAACATCACAACTCCCACGGAATGACTCATGTCACTATCAGAATTTGATCCTTTCAGTCTGATAACATTTGGAAAGACTAGAAGAGCCACATGATTTAATTGTTTTATCCTTTTTTATCCTTATTATTATAAGTTAGCTGGAGGGCTAAACCAGAAATAGTCAGCTCAACTGGCAGAAGTTGCTAGTCTGCTTGCTCTATGGGCCCCACAGATGCGGAAGCTATGCGGAAGATTTGTTTCATGCAACACCAAGCAACTTTCATAGGAATGAACGGGACCCCAACTCTGACACTGTATCCAGTCTTTTTATACATCCATAGACTTGATAAGATGATTTTTGCCTTATTGGGAGGAAGCGTGCTGGGTAGATGGCTAAATGGTGGTGCTGCAGGAGGCCACTGTTCGCTTCCTGTTTTCAACCACGAGTTGGGACATTTTTTAGAAACCGTAACATTGTGGTGTTTACTGGTATGACAACGAAGATTTCGTAACTTTAAGGAAGTATGAACCATGTTTCAGATGGTCATTTTAACCCAAACTGTGATCTTTCCATAACCCTAACCATGCAGAATTTGTGCCTAAACCTAACCAGACCTTAATGACAGCATTGTCACGCCATAAAACATTACTATGGCCACTATATGGCTTAAACATAACTATAGATATGAAGTATAACTTTAAGTATATAGGTATAACTATAGGACGATTTTGCTGGCCTGAATTTTAGACCTATACTGTCATTTTTTTATGAGGATGTGTTGAACTTACACAAGTGTGATGTGGAAACTTGAGCCCTCTAATGCACATACATCAAGAATGGACTTTACAGTGGAGAAAACATTTGTTTCCAGCAGTTAAACTTTTGAAATAAAAACCTCTGCATATTCATGGATTCTGGAATTTTCAATGAGGGATGAGGCGATGTCTTGTTTCTAATCAGGTAACTGAACTTTTTTTTTATGGAAAAAACATATCAGTCATAATTTATTTTTCCAAGCAGAGTATTTTTATATGTCCTAAAACGTGCCTGGAGGGGATCTTTAACTTTTACATTTCATGGAAGTACTACAGGAAACCATACATATTGGAATATTTGCAGATTACTGTGAAATATAGTTGCTGCAAAAAAAGGAGGTACTAACAATTTACCAAAGTGCAGACATTGACAAACTAGCTGATGTCAAGGTTATTAAAAAGTTACTTCACAACAAAATGTGATTACAGCAGTACAAGAGAGATGAATTACATCTCTCTTGTCTCTCTTATTTGTTTGTATGTGATAAACAAAAAATGCAATTGGTCAGCAATTTGAAGGTGCCTGGGACAGTGCTCAGTGTTAATGACATCTTGTTCTGAGATTTCCTGCTCAACTCTCTTTCTATATATCAGAACAACAGTGCTGTTTCATAATAGATGTATAATATTGGCCATCTTATTTCAGTTCGAAGTCAGTGCAAGAAAGCAGGAAATTACAGAGAAGTTTCCAGCCCTGATAATGTACTTTGTTTCCCACCACTTACACAGAGTTCATTTCCCCCTCTTGTTGTGATGCTACAGAGAGCAAGTGTTTGCAGCGTCAAAACCACAGTGACACAGACTCACATGATGAGGACACCAGGTACCATCGTACCATCAACGAACTACAGTGACTCATAACCACAATCTCTTGATTTGGGGATATCACATGACACTGTGTAGCTTCTCACATATTGTACCTCTTACTGTATATGCTTCATGAAATTACTGTATGTTTTCACTTTAGTGTTACATTTACTGTACCTCCCAGTGCCTACTGGCCATGCTTATCAAGAGATTTGTTGAGGGACACATCCACCCTGAAACAAAAAAACATTTTAGCCAAATACCAGTCTAACACAACAGTACATCAAGTACAACAGGCAGATGTTTGCCCTCTACTCAACGTCTCATGTGAATTGAAAGATAATGTCTGACGTAAGTTGCCTGGCGACACAAACTGACCAAACCAATAACTTTTTTTTTTGGGTCAACACAAGTCTTTTAAGAAAGAACCATCAAGACAGGCTACTTATAAGTGAAAATGACTATCAAAGTCCTTTGGTAGCATATTGTGTCCTATACAGTTGGTCCTAAGTTTGACCTTGACCTCACACTGCAAACATTCAAGGACTTAAGTCAAAGAAAAAATAAACCGCGTGTGTCATATTACAACCCTGTCTCCTAGAAATTATATCTATACACAATAAATTTGTTTAGCCAGTTATGTTTTGATGAGTCATGTAAGTGCTGCATGGATTATGTTTTTTATTTTTTCTAGAGTAGGAAGCACTACATTTGTGTACCAAACACAAGTAGTAGGGAGGTGGTTGGATGCTGTGGACAGGGCGTGCTTAAGGTTGGCAAGAGATCATGATGGTTAAATATTAATTGTTATTAACACACCCTGTTTTGTGTGTCAAGTCACTATTAACTTTTTTAATATTTCACCAAGACCATAATATTTCCTTAACCTTAATCAAGTGTAGTGACTGCCAAAAAGTAACCACAAATGAATGTAAGTAAACAAAACAAATGTTGTCAGTGACCAAATTGTAGATACATTCAAAATCAACATTTTGCAACTTGGCAAATATATTAATTAACAACATATATTTGTTATTGAAAATAAGGAGTAATGAAACACGATTTCTAGGAGACAGTTCTGAGCAAGCAAGTTAAGAGCAAGCTCAAGAGAGCAGCCTTTGAAGTTTAACAATATATGTCACTGTGTACATCAATATAATTGTTTTCACATAAAAAGGTTATTAATTGATTATATATTAGCCTAAGATAAACGGTGCTAGATTTCTTCCTCTATTAAAAAAAAACATAAACAACCAAAACTGCTTCCAAAAAGTAATAATTTACAACCCTGAAACTAAATTACTAAGAAAAATTCTAAATTCGATTAGATATTTGATGTTGATTTTGTTTCCATAGTTGTACGACTCCAAACACTCCAAACCTGGTGGACTATAGACAACCTCTTCTATGTAACCCTCCTGCCCAGATTCAGGAAAAGGAAGTCACCTCAAACTTGTTTTGTGTAAACATGTTTAGCTATCATTAAAAAGACATTTCCAAATCTGACCTGAAGCAAAGTTGAAGCAATAACAGATATTTTGCAAAATCCATCCCATCCTGCTTTACTCTATGTTCCAAGCATGTCATTGATCTTAAATAAATTTTTCATGGGAAAGCCATCTTTACCGTCCACCTGAAAGAGAAGATCTTTTTCAGCCACTTCTTTAAATTACGCCTGAGGGTTGTTCTGCACGTCATACACGTGTCCTACAGAGCCGCATAACAGACTCTCACCTGACAGGGCAGGCTCAACTTTTGTTGATACACACCCTACTGAGAGTGTGTATCAGTGAAGCCATCTGGACGAAAATGCACTGACTTGGCTCCAAGTCAAAACACCTTGACGTGTCACAAGAGGAAATAGAGCAGTCAGTGTGCTGTTTTGTATACATGTGTGAATCACATCTCGAATATTCCTACAAACACTGATGACATCACGTGACTCAGTCCCACATGACTGGAAAGACATGGAAAAGCTGACAGGACAGCTTTTATTACACGTTCAAGTACCACAGATTAGAACAACACAATACACAAGTCATAATGATCTTGTGTGATCTTGTATAAACTGGGCAGAAGAACTGTTTTTCCATGATGGAAACTCTGATTGGGCTAATTCAAGACACCACCATGAGAAGACAAACTGTGTGCAGTCTAACTATCATCATCATTACTTTTAGCTTGTGATGTTAGCTGCTGCTCTAACGAGTGTCTGTAATACTTAGTTGTTTCTTATCTAATTGTATTGGACTATGTAATGTATACTACATTTTTTGGCATTTTGTCTTTATTTGACAGTCAGTAGAGAAAGATGGGAAACACAGGGAAAGAGATATAAGGGAGACGTTGTGGATATATGGTATGCACCTTAACCATCAGGCCACCTGGGCAGCCCATATTGGCCACCCCAGTAAGTATCAGTATTGGTGATATTAAAGGATAAGGACATTGTCAACAAAGCTCATATGCAGCGCCAAACCAACATAAATCCTACTTACAAGTATTGTGTGTGTATCCAAAGACTGATATATCTTATTCCTCTGTGCCGTAGACATCCGTTCTTGTCCAAAAACTATTAAAAATACGTCAGTTAACCACACCTTTGCATTAGGTAACATGTTCCTTTGGCACAAAGACTACCGCCAAAGACTTATAACAGTGATCACATTTTGCGCATGTGTGGGAATGCGTTTCTGTATACAGCACTTTGCTAGCTTGTTGTGCTACATATCACAACCTCTTGACTTTGTGCTGATGTCCTCTGAGAAATTTACTATGTAGTACCAGGTTAAGACGGTTTTCAGGCTTTAAATACACACACAATACTGTAGGATCAATTCATTGTTGTAACACTGTAATAGTGTTTGGTACTGTATGAACCTTGATGTCTTGTTCATAAAACACTCTGCCCAGTCGTGCCTATGGTATGTCATCATGCTGTTTTGTGAGACATTTATAACAACATGAGTGAGCACAGTATGCCATCAGCAGCAGTGAGTGCAAGCCAATAACACAAAGCTGCTGCATGCTGTATTTCCTCCATTGCTTCAAAAGTCCAGCCACATGCTTCACAGCCATCACAGACTGCCTGGCCTGTGTTAAGGAGACAGCAACTGCTTATGGAAATTCTGTCAAACAGGAGCTTCCTCTTGCTATGTATTTTTTTATATATATGTATAAATATCTTACAATCCTACATTAAAGTACATGTGAGTGTGAGTGAGTGAGTGTGTGTGTGTGTGTGTGTATGCTGTTTTGGCAAAGCCAAGTCTTATTATCAAATTACAGAACTGTTGTATTGCACTGTTAAAGGTTAACTTCCTCCTGGTTATATTCATTTTTAGCTGCTGGTCAGGGGTTGTTACATGTAAGTGTGTGTGTTTTCACAAAGCCCAGTCTTATTATCAAATTACAGAACTGTTGAATTGCACTGTTAAAGGTTAACTTCCTTCTGGTTATATTCATTTTTAGCTGCTGGTCAGGGGTCATGCTACATGTATGTGTTTGTGTTTTTGCAAAGTCCAGCCTTATAATCAAATGACAGAACTGTTGTATTGGTAACATTGTTAAAGGTTAACTTCCTCTTGGTTATATCCATTTTTAGCTCACTAGTCAGGGGTCACGTTGTATGTAGTGTTTGTGTTTGTGTAGGGAGAAACTCACAAATAAATGATGTGGAGAGAGGGGCAATAATTATAAAATGAAATAATTATAGACACCAGTCTGCCTCTGAATTTGTGGACAGTAACAATGTTTTGTTATACTTTTTGTATGTGTAATTGTATTCCAGTGAGTGTGGTGATCTAACAATGACACAACGCTTGTCCTCTCGCAGGGAAAAACTGATTTTGGAAACAGGCTTTTTAGCCTGACCAATCAGAACCCCAGTTGCCATTGAGTATGGAAGGAATCTACTGGCGGTGAAACAGGAAAGTTTAATAGCGATGATCAAGGTTATCATGTATCTGGTGTGAATTTTTCAGCAGTTTCCCTGTGTTGAAGGGTTATACTTGATGGTGATGTGAAACCAGATCATTTAAAATAATCCTTGAGTTGTCAGCATCTATTATATGCAGTATATTGCATGCCGATTTGTTTTATGTCTTCATGTGTTTAAACATTTCTCTTATGGAACTGTGAGTACAAGAAAATGTCTCCCAGGGGATAAATAAACCATATCCTTTCCAATTCCTGTTAACACACGGAGACATTGAAGTTAATGATTTCTTTGAAAATGGAGTCTGGCCAAAAACTGAATCACATACTGTGAAGACCGGAAACTGCTGCTGCACTTATCTGTCGAGGGTGGGGGGGTTGGGGACTATCATGCACGTAGCACTTCTGGCTGCATCCCAATCAGTGATAACCAAGTCCAAACATCAAGAAGTATGCTTTAAGATAATGACAAGGCAATTTCTTTGGAAATGAGCAATCATTTTTGAGTAAAAACAAACAAACTGACTTCAAAATATGATTGACAGATTACACTTAATTTAGAAATTATTATACAGAAAACATCTATCAGATGAAAGAGGAAGGGGGCAACTTCAAATATGTATTGAGCCATTGATAAATTACCTAACTTATAAGAAGAAGGAAGAGGAACTGTATAGTAGTCTTTTGTACAGAAAGGGACAGTGTAATGTCTGTTACTTATTCCACTTTCCTCTACTTTTCCCGAAACATTACGCTTGGAATCTAGGATTCTGTTACTTTATTATATTATAATTAAATAAAAATGTAGTATTTAAGGCTAGAAAGAAGTGTGTAGCCTTAGGTATTAATCATAGAATGATCATTTTAGATCAGTTCAGTTCTTAACATTCTTTAAGTCCACAGTTTGTGGACTTAAGAACCAGTAACATATTTATTCTTTGGGCAAAGACCATGCTGACACAGTCACACTTTCTTTTTACATCTGGGTGCTTACTGTATGTGGCCATGTGGTTACACGTGGTTGTGTGTTTTATTATGTCAGCTGATTCACCATGCATGTTGTCTCAGTGTGCATAAGTTGGTGTGTTGGTGTGAGGCCATTTAGTCACTTGACCAAATGAGAGTGTGGTGTTTCTATATGTGTGTTAGTCTCAAGGCTATATTCTCTATGCATGTATGTGTTTTATAACGTTGGTTGAGTGTGTTCAATAAATTTTGGCTAAGGTCAGATTATCTCTGTTGGCTGAACGCGTGTGTGTTGTGTGTGTATATATGTGTGGGTGTATGTGTGTGTGCCTCGTTGCATGAGTAGGTGAATTTCACAGGTTTATTGTTTAATTCCATCCATGTCAAAGCGTTTTATTGTCTCAAAAGTCAGACAGACGTCTGAGAATGTTTGAATCACCTCATGATTTACAACAATTAGTCTGTCTACCAACAGGCCGTTCAAATGTCATGTTGCATTGCCATATTCAAAATAATGGTAATTCTTTAGAATAACCATCATTAATAAATGGTAAATTGATAGTTAATTAAAATGTAGTTAATGGTTATTTTATAAATTATGTACTCTATCATAGCTGATAAAATACAATAATAATTACATTCTGATTACATTAGTAAGCTATTAAGTAGCAGTTTGTTGTTTCACACATTAAAATATTTTATATACTATATCAAGTATTTGTTAATGATTACCAAATGATTTGTAAACCTTTAAGAAATCATTTGTAAAACATCTATACATATTACATAGTGGATCAGATATTTGTAACACTTGGGTAATGGTTAATAATTGGTTTGTAAACTGTCTATAAACATTATTTGGATGGCTATTATAAAATTGCAACTGAACAATATAACAACTTGTTAAATGGTAAATAAATACTATACTATATTTTTAGATAGATGCTTTACTATACTTTGCAAAGCATCTATAAATATTATTTGGATGGCCATTATAAATAGGCAATTGATGTTTATAAAACTTTACAGTTGTTTAATAAATGCTTTATAAAATATATATAAATATGATTCCAATGGCTATTATTATAATAACATTGATAATAAATGCTTTGTGCAGCATACATGAATATTATTTAAGTGACTAGTGTTATAAAGTTGCAACTGATGTTAACAATAGCTAGTTACTGGTTAGTAAGTGCTTTGCTGTCTATACTTACTCAGCATTTTCCTCACCAATGTATGGTCTCTGGTGAACAACATGGATGAACTGCAACTGTGGATCACCACTTATAAACGGATTATGGACTGCAACTTCATGATTTTTATGGAAACATGGCTTAACAGCAGCATCCCCAATAGTGCCTCAGGGCAGATACAAACACCCCCCTCAGCTGCTGTTATCAATAACAAACAACTTTAAATCAAGTTCAACCTGGATCTGTTGAAGCAAGGTGGCTTCATTTTGTAACTATCTGAATTTGATCATGTGATCTTGCACAATCAATACCAATGCGTGTGTGTAATAATTCCATACCAACAATGAACAGACTGTTGACACAGAGGAATCTGTACCAATAACCACTTCCTTTGGCTCAACCTACTAAAAGTTTTGTAAACCTTGATTTTATAATATCTGTTAAAGGACATGTAAATGCATTAACTATTTTATATTACACAAACTAATGATAAAATAACATAAATTATAGCATTACTAGTAAGTGTTTAAATAAATAATAATAAATAATAATAAATTTACCATTTATTAATGATGGTTATTATAAAATGATGCCAAAATAATCCTCATTTTTATATACAGATAGGCTAATCTTTGTCATCAGCAATCTAATAACAATCTGAAATCAAAAGTCTAGTTTACTAGTCTACTGGTTATGAATAATCCCACTTTACTGATATAGGAAAATATCTGAAAACATTAAAAACAGTATGAGAAATACTAGTAGCAAGAAGAGCTACTGTAAGTTGTAAGTTGCTGTAACACCTTGATACAGTATGTACACATAACCTTGAAGCAGTGGCGGCTGTTGATTATTTACTGAGGAGGGGCCACAGGCTCTCATGGCCTCAGCTTACACACATACGCAGCGTCATCCCTTCTGACTCAGTGAGCTGCAAGAAGCCAGAGTTCAGCTTTTTTTTTTCATCAGGAATGCTAATACAAATTAACAATATGCAAATATTTAATATATCAAAGTAACTTTAAGCATAAGGCTACTGACCCTGAATGAAGCTTGATAAACACCATACTATATGTGTGGTATCTGTTGGTCACCCATTGCTGCCTTGAAGTAGGTGACATAAGCACCCAATCCTAAGCAGCTACCACAGCAACATAAAAAAAAATTTGATGAAATTTCACAATAACAGATTGTGTAGACAGTCATATTTTTAGACACATGCAATATATACAAATGTTGCATTTAAGTGTAGTACTGTTAAGACTTTATAGTTGTCTGTCTAGTTGTCTGACTGTTTTCTACATGGTGACAGATGTCACATTGGAAGCTAAATACCTCCTTTTTTTCAGTTACAGTCATATATGCAATGAGAACTGTAACGGAGGCCAGGCACAGTGTAGCCATGTTGACTCATTGTTTCACTATGAATAGTCTGTCTCATATTCACAACCATCTGTTAAATGCACACATTTCATCACACATGAAATGTCTGCATAGTAAATCATTTTGTAGGAGTGAAATTTGCCTATACAGTTGCCTTGTTTTAGTTTATGATTTATAAGTTCTTAACTTGCAGCAAACAGACCTAAAAAAACATCTGTTTTTCATTCAACTCCACAAATCCCCTGCTGTCTCAGAAGAATGTAAAACAGAGAAAGGTTGGACATTTTATTATTTGTACCTGGCGTTGTTTTTTTCTGCCAAATGTCATTTTCACCACAGTAATGTAGAGGAGTATTAGATCAGAATGAGAATCACTTTATTCGCCACATGTACAATGTACACAGGAATTTGACTTGGTGATATAGCGCAGTAGAACAAGAAAATAGAAGAAACAAAATAACCATGAATAAGAATTTATATACAAGTTAAGGGCAAGACTAATTATACAAGTTAGATGAAGACAGGTTCTCACTATGTTCATCTGAATCGGTAGAACATTAACAAACATAAGTCACATAATCTGTAATGGGCTAGTTGGTATATAAAGTCCAGCCATTCTTTCTCTCTCCTCTCATACGTACACACACACTTACAGTGTTGTGATGGTGCCTGTACAATGAGGCAAATGTATTGTAGGCTCTGTGTGTCTGCAGAATTTTAGTGGTAGGCTACATACACTATGACAAAGCAACCATTTCAGTTATACATTTAAGAGTCCTCATTTGCTTTGTCTGGGCTCATTTAATTAAGGTAAAATCCCAAACAACTCACTTAAAATCAATCAGTCAGTTAGACATTATAAGTACATTCCCCCATCAAATAAGAAACCCTGTGGTTTGGTGAGAGTTACCACGTGTGACTCTAGATTGGTGTCAGGGAGTTGTAGGTGGTTTTCCACGGTTTGCACAGGCAGTGATAAAAAAAAAAAACATAAAGACCCTAACCCTATGGAAGAAGTGGGCCCTCCTTTTCCATTAGCTGTTTCCATACTGACGCTGCATGTAACTAAGCTTAAACCGTGGTCTAACAAAGTCTGAAAAAGATATAATCGTGGGTGTTGTGGGAGGAATAAAGAATGGCTGGACAGCAAGACACCTCGTCAGAACATTTGTGATGTGATAGATGAATGTGGGTGACATTATACAGCATTTTACATTACATACACAAAGTTTTTAGAAGGTAGAGAAACCATAATGGTACGAATCCTGGTTGTACCTACTGTATATCTGCTATGACAGCCTCATGATGTGCTGCAAAGAACATAAAGTGACGGACACATCAAGCTTGGTTACAACTGTGTAGGTCAAATTGGGGTCAGGAGCAACTAGGTCCATTCATATCTGTAGACTGGTGTCTCATCACCGTAGCACACCTTCACAGTGAAGCAAGCAGACTGAATCATCATCATTACCCCCTTAAATGCCCTATTGCAATAAAGCTTTCTTTTACAGAAAAAAATATAATCTAAGAGTTGCTCAAGAATCCACACCTGTCCACCACAATCCTCTGACGTCAACCCCTAGAATGTGATGGAGCAGAGCATCTACACATCAATTTTGCATGGTCAGCTTTAACACCTAGATGTTAGCGATCCCTTGTGGAATCACTGCAACAACATACACTGGCTGTTATCAAGGCCAAATGTGAAGCAATAGGGTGCTAAACAGGGGTAACTATTTGTAACTATTTCTCTGGTCACTGGTGCAGTGGAAAAAAAAAAGAAGAAGAAGAGGGTGTGCGAGCTGAAGTGTGACTATGTGCAGTACATAATGTACGAAAGGCTTTTGATTTGATTTGAATAGCATTCTTTTCCCCCACTGGAACCTTCCTCTCCTACGTGCTGAGGGGCCTCACTTCCTTTTCCATTTCCTCTCCGTCTGAGGCGTAGCTCTACTTTAAAAGCAAAACTAGACTCAGACTCGGCGTTAGTATTTTTTATAAGAAATGAAAACATAGCTCTGCTTGTGTTTAGAAGCCAGATGATAGTCACGTGTGATTGAAACTCCCTACTATCAACTGACTAGCTCCTCAACCTGTTTCTAGTGTATTTTATTAAGGTGCTATTGAGGCTATAGAACAAGTATCCCACCATATAGATGAGAAACTTGTATTGTGACAGGTTGAGAGATTTCCTTTTTCTGTATTCAGTAATGACAACATATTAACACATACTCTCACTGCCTCAGCACTGTGTGAACAAAATATATTTTTAAAATGTCAGTGTGCTTAAAAGCTGCCAACAGAGGTGGTTATTGACCTTTTTGGTGCAGGCACGCCTTGATATTAATAGACTGAAAATGTCACAAGGGCTGTAAACTCCCAAGAAGGCTAACATACACAATAAGGTGCCAGACTTCACAAACACTGAAAAGACCTTGTGCATTTAATTTTAATTAACATGATCATTTAAAAAAATGTTTTAGAGTTAGTCGAGTTCACTCTAGACATTGTACCTTGAACTTTGATGATCTTTCACCTATGATGGACATGACATGACTGTGCAGTTGGCAATCGGCATTAAACAACGACAAAACCCGTGAGAGAGGAAGCCTGGTCATGTGAAGCAAAGTAGAAATGCAGAACTAAAACAATCTCACTATATGTGTTGAAAATAGCATGGAAAAATAGTAGCAGAAGTACAGAAACTTCTGACATTTTTGCCATAAAAACAAATGTTTTCCTATCTTCCACCTTGTCTGTTTGCCTGTTTGCTATCCAACTAGTCTATAATAACTTTGAATCACTCTGTGTTTAATCACACCACATCTTCTTTTCTTTTACCATTCATATGTCATTTTCCCAGGACATATTTAGGTCACCTTTGTTTACTCTTCATAATGTTGGAAAATCTTGTATCATCACAAAAAGTCTTCTCTCTTCAAACATATGACTCATAATCACTGATACTTGTGGTTTACATAATATGGCAAGAAGACAGTCTGGAAAATATGTACAGTAAGTACTGCTAAAAAATACATATTAATCAAAAGCCACACATTTCTTGACATATTTTATTGTGTTTTACTGTTTGCTTTTACTGTTTTGAGTATTACTGAGTATCATGAGCTATTACACATGTTCACCACATTAATAGCTTTGATGTTTTGGAAAAGTGTGTATTACCGTCACATCTTATAGTTCCCAGGCTGTTTCAATAATGTGCTGCTGCCCCCTGCTGCTCAGAGTCAGTAAAACAGATTCAGATTTAGGGTCAAGATTAAATTTATGGAACATCTCCAGAGAGACGCAGACAGGGTGGGTTGCTCATGTAAGTCAGATTAAGTGCACCACACAAATACAGAACTGTACATAATAAAAAGAAAAACATAGAAATGTCAAAAATGTCTTTTCTCTAAATCTTGCCAGTGATTGTCTCTGTTAAGGACTAAAATAAAAAATACACAGTACAGGAGTGTAAATGTTTTAAACATCATAAGAAAAAAACTGCAAAGAGGATTAAAATTAGCTCAGATAGCTTAGTGAGCAGTTAACTTTTACTGTTCAGTGGCAGGGAACTGTAGTCCACCACAGAGCACTTTGGATTCCGTTATGTATTTGAGTTGCAGACAAAGGTCACTGTGTCTGATCTTTTACTTGTTTGTTTTGGCTCTGATTTTCCAGAACTGTCAAGAAAAACATGTCAAATTAGACTCTGAACTGCACGTTCCCCACTGTGTAAAGGAAAAGTTCACCTTGGATATGTAGATAAACTGCTAACTGACCATTGATCTGTTTTTATGTAATGAATTTTCATTTTATGTGCATGAGAACAAACGTCATCGACATGATGATCCCACTGGCTTCAAATATGCTGCTGAAATTCATTTGCATGCATCCTAAGTTTAAAAGTCAATCAAGCACATCCAACAAAATCTAATTTTGTCCAATTTTAACGCACATCAGTTCCATATTTACTCAACAAGGAATCCTTTGTATCAAAACCTGGTTTGAAGCAGCTGCTTCGTGCTGCACATAATGTGGGCAAGCTTTTCTGGTTTTTCACAGCTTATGTTCTGACTTATGATGTCAGAAAATAAAAATGATGTGCAGTGACATCTTGAGGCCATCTGGGCTTAGTAACACCAGAAACATTATGCCTCATTTATGGCACTTATAATTGTCTACACATGATTATGTTGTCGTTATAAAGCTGAATAAACTAGAACCAGAAAGTCATATAAAATTTCTAACATGGGCTTTAGTTCTTTGTACATACATCAGTGAATCATGGAAACACATTGATTACAAACCAGATTACACAACTCATATAGTACATTATGTCCTGCTCTATTCTCTACTTGAGACTTGCTGAAAGTCAGTGGACAAAGGTATCATTATTACTCAGGGCTGTTTTGGGAAATAAAGCCCTGTTATTTCCTCTGTGACTGATCTTTGTTCAGCAGCACAGTGTCTGTTCACACACACACACACACACACACACACACACACACACACACACACACACATGCACACGATAATCAAATATTTGTGATAAAAACATGGTCAGTTAGTGATTGGGGAACCACTTTTAGGAACACAAAAGTCAATCTGTTGACTTAGCTGGCTAGCAGGTAATTCACAACAGCAATGTTGACAAGCCATGAGACACAATTTAAGGTATTTTACTGTTACAGTTTTACTGTTCATTCACTCCAGAAATAATTATAAACAGCAAAGGAATCAATGTCACTTCTAATCCAGTTGGCAAAGGTAATCAGTGAACAAGCAGCTTCCAGCTGTGATTTGCATCACAACAGTTTCATATATTAAACATGGAATCTGAAACACTTCCCATAAGTTTTTTTCTCACTTTATTATTTTCTAGTTTTCCTTGTGAACAAGGAAACAGATAGAATTCCCGGCTGTCATGTTAACCCCTACTCAAACCAAAACACAAACCAGTGAATGATTCCCCAATTAAGTCCGTAAAGACAAAACATGTACAAAATTATTAGACCTTAATCAGGAAATGTGGACAAGGAGCATACTCTTACATAGGGAGAGATTACCACATGATAACCAGTACATAGTCTAGTCTGACTGTTCCCTGGACAAATGTGTACTTTTTAAAATGATGTTTTTGGTCATTTTAGACCTTTATTTGACAAGGGACAGCAGAGAGATTACAGGGGTCGGTGCATTTGTCCACAGTTATTAATCACAAATACTGTCATACTACTAATAGAAATGTCACATAATAAGCACAGTGTCCACAACAGAATCACAGTTATATAATGAGAAAATGCAAGAAATCAGCACAAACTCTGAAACTCCAGAAACTCAAAAAAACTTTGTAGCAATGTTTTTAGCCAGCTAGGGCCGAAGATAGCCCTACTGGTCACATGAATCACCACACTCAAGTTCATCAACAGCCAAAAAATCACTGTAGGTGAGATGAGAAGTGATTCTGACTCCTCTTTAATCTTTTCTCATTCAGATAAGTGGCAATTTAGAAGTGAAGTTATTCAGAAAGAAAAGCAGAAAAGCAAATGACTGCCTGAACAAACACAACTGGACTAAGGGCAGTCTTAGAGTTTATGTTTGGATTTGCAATTAGCTCCTCCACATAAAGGTTTTAAAAGGTGAATGTGTTTTCCACATTGGGGAACTGAATCATTGCTACAATATGCACGTCTGCGATCTGACCTTCTGAGTGAAACTGATATCACTCAGGCATTTTTGCAGGTGTTTATGTACATGTGTCTCTGTGGGTGTGCACTTTTCAATCTTATATTCTACCCACTTGCTCGGCCTTGATAGTGTTTCTCCAAGACTTTGAATGTTTGTGGTATGCGTTTATACGCTGGGGGGCATAGAAAGGTGTCTCAACTCCACAATTTACCACTCCTTCCTGAACAAACACAAACACACTCATACAGATCCGAGAACATATGAATCAGATGTGAGAAATGTACTTACATAACCTCCTTACCACACATTCACATTTGAACTATTACACAATTTCACAAGTGTCCTCTGTAAACATCCAGGAGCCTACTGTTAAAATCCCAGAGCTTTTTTTAACAGACACCCAGGCAGCAGAGGGCGAGAACGTACATATATGTAGGGAAAGTGAGCAGGAATGGCTAGTGTCAAAGGCTGTAGGCTGATTTGACTGCAATGTTGTGAGTACATAATAAATGATTTACCGGAACACCTAATGGCCCTCAGTGGTGGTTGGATTCTAAAACATACCTTGCACATATCACACAATGACTTTCTATTATAGTAAAATATTCATACACCTACTGAAATTCATAAAAAGGATCAATTTATTAAACATGACCAACATTGATCTTTCTACTCTTGTTTTAGGCTACACCATTAGTAGCCTCAAGCCCACGTTGTATTATTTAGATTGCAAAGACCAGAGGATGCTTTGGCAGTGTAGCATCTTCCAGAACTTAAAAATTGGTCCATTTGGATCTCCTTTTATTGATTCCTTTGAGTTCTGACCTTACTGATGGTTAAGACTCCAGCATACACATCATAAACAAATTCCATTTTGTTGCAACCCACATTTAACGCTTGGTTTGAAAAACAATTATTGCAAAATAATCACTACTCTTATCATTTGATGTGATCAAAGAATGAGTATGCTCAAAGAATCTAAGCTCTTTGATCTTGACTATTTAACATACTTTTGACATTAAATGAACACATTTTTTTCTGCCAGTGAGCACTTTGTTTGTTGAGACATGTTTATTGCATTGTTTGGCAGACTCTTTGTTCCAGACACATCCATGACTCAATGAATGACTTAACTTAACAAAAGAGATCCCAGGAGAATTTGGACCTATGGAGTAAGTTCCTCTTGTCATAAATAAATAAATAAATTCGGAGAAAAACAGACACTTTACTAGTTCAGCTGCAAAGCAGGAAACTGTGGAAAAGAGGCCAGGAACTAAGTGTTCAGAGTGGGAGACAGCTTGAAGGAGTTCAGCTGGTCAACAAGACACAGTTGTACCGAATGAACCTGAGCCTCAATATCTATATGTTACAATAGATACTGACAAAAGAGATGGTGCAGTGTACAACGAATACAAATGCTATTTGAGTGTAATGTTGTTCATACTGTATCTTATTCAAAGATTGCTGAATTGTTCACAGGCCCTGAATGGAATGCCCTCCTGGAGCCAGTCTGGGGAGGGGTGCTTGCCAATGAGCATCTGGTGGCCAGGGGTTGGGGTTGGGCATGTTGTCAGTTGGATGGCAGGAGGGGATGAGGACCAACCAACACCATGTAGGGTAATTCATAAGTGTATCTGGTACCAGAATGCCATAGGCCAGAGCTCGATGATCAGCTTTGTGGTTGTATCATTAAATCTGTGGGCCACATGTCTTGAGCACTCGGATTAAGAGAGGAGAGAGCCATCATCTGAACATCACCTGGTCGTACAGTGAACTTGGGACATCTGTGGGACATCTCTGTCTTCAACTCCCACCTCCAGAGGAATTTTTTATGCATCATGGAGGATGTTGTGGACATGGAATCTGAGTGGGCCATGCTCAAAATTTCCATTGTGGAGGCAGCTGCTCATAATTTGTGGTCCAGGGTTCATTGGTCCCTGTCATGGTGGACACCTGATAACCTGAAGTAGGCCATTAAGCTGAAGAAGGTGTGGAACGAGTTCAAGGAGGCCATGTAGAAGTACTTTGTTGGCGTCAAGGATGTTCTGGCAAACTGTCAAATGACTCACAAAGTGGAAATAGGGCTTGGTCCAGGCTGTGTTCAGTAAGAGAGAGCGCTGTCCTGACCAAGGATATTGTGCAGTGGAGGAAGCACAGGAAGCTCCTCAGTGGCAAGGCATTGGAGAGGGGTATCTAGATTTCCTTGTTTAGCCTGCTGCCATTGAGACCCAGCCCCAGATAAGCAACAGAATGGAATGAAAAGTTTTATTTTTATCAGTGCCAAACAAAAACCTAAGAGACTCATCTCATAGTTTTACATAGAACAAAAAGCACACAGTTTAGAAGAAGAGAGAAATAGCGTCCCTGATGTTAAGGTTGACCTCAAAGGTTTCTGAAGGGACAATTTGAAGCTTTGAGGTTTGTTACTTGCTATCAGTTTGTCACTTACTGGTAGCAAGACAAGCAAACAAACAAACATACAAAAAATCAAAATATTTGCTATTATGAGGAATATGTATATATGTATTTGCATATGTATATCTGAGATAGTACGAATTAGAAGAAACCATCACTGTTGTGTATCATAGCCTTAGGTACCTGTAAATCAGACAATACACTTTTCTCATGGAAAAGTACTTTTCACACATCTGAGCTACTGCAAAAGAAGAAATGAAATTAGACATGCATACTTAAACCTGTTGTGGAATGTTGGTTTTCTATTTTCAGAGGGAAGTAGGTGTTTTCCAGTTCACTGTAATACTTTCTGAGGTTTTTAGAGCCATCCCCTTGTGGCCATTACAGGAAAAGCACAGTATGGCACTTTCAAAGCTAAAACCCAAAACATGTAGCGACATTGAGCAGAGACTTTGGATTTTTTGTTGGGGCAATTCCTTACCAGTCAGTTACTTACAGTTTGCATAGTTATCAGTCTGCAATGCAATAGCAATCTCAACCAGTGCTGCGGGAAACTGTGTAGGGGCTTAGCTTATAGCCATTCACCATCACCCTCGAGACTTTCTACCGACACCAGCCTCAATTCTCTGTCAGTTCTCCCTCCTGAAATGATGCTAGCATCATACCTTTGTTGGGACTTCGGCTATCAGCAATATTCAATTTTAATTATTAAAATCAATAAAATGCTAAATAAGAATTAATAATAAGGGGCACCACCCTGGGGAAAGGGAAGAAGATAGCAACTCAATTGATTCAGTCTCATAAAATGCCCTAAGCTTTCAATATTTGGAACTCCGATTAATAATTAATAACTACAACCAAAATTATTGTATCAATAGTAAGTAAAGGTTGAAGGATTTGGGAATTCTTTGCAGAGCAGAGACAAAATTCACTCTTGTGCAACATTAGACAAAATATGTGTTCAAAAGTATTCATTTAAGAATATTAAATTAAAAACACACAATATGTAATATAACTAAAGAGGCTATATACAGGTGTGTACATGTGTTTATGAATTGCAGGTAAACAAAATGGCTGACAGGACTCAAATGTTGACCAAAGACAAAAGGCCAGACCATGTGGTGGCTGGAGACCACACCTGCTTAGCCACAGCAGAAGAGTATGTAAACCTTCTCTTAACTGTGTGTAGTTATGTTAAGGAAAATAAAATAAAGTAAAATAAAGGGTGCCAGATTAAGAGAGATTAGTAAATTGTATGCAAGGCCTGGTCACTGGGTGTAACATGTGTGAAGCATGTTAACATCAACTTAGCAGTGTGGCTGTACACCATCCTGACTATAAACAGACATCACAACAATAGAGCTCAATGAACAACCTTAAATAAAATCAATACATGTACACTGACAGTAATTAAGTTAAGCAGCCCTGCGCTTTAGTCATGTGCTGTTCTATGCAATACCCAGAATGTTACTAAGTCCATGGAGGGAGAGAGATTGGCTTGCTGCATTCTTGAGCTTGCAAAGCGTTGTGGTGAGCTTCACTGTAGCTCTCAGCAGCTGGAAGTGGAGAGGGGAGCACTGGTTTTGTTAACCAGATGATATCGTGGGTCACATGTGTTATGACCTGTGGTCATTACTGTTTTGTTTTGCTCCTTCAGAGGGGTGTACTACGAAGCCGGTTCATCATACCCAGGCTTTCTTTGTGTGAGCTGGCTCGACAAACCCGAAACTGAAGATCAGAGATAAGTGGTATCACAATGGTGGATATGAACTTTATTTGTTAACTCAGGCTTTCTGCTTCAGGCTCTGTGCGCGTCCCCATAAAAAGGAGCGTTTGGTGCATCATTTGACTCTTTTTCCGCTTAAAATGGACTGATCTCGTGCCGCCTACTTCAGTCAGGAGGAACAGGTCATTATAACAGAGAGCTATGAATAATATAAATACATTATCACAGCAAAAAATACGGTGAGAGATGAATGCTGGCAGAGAATTGCTGATCGTGTAAATTTGTTAATTAAAACACTAATTCATTAATTACGTAATTAGTTCATATACTTATTTTACCACTCGCTGCTCTCTCCGTGCCTCCCACATCCACAGCTCTAAAACTTTAAACTTCATGCATTTAAACATTAAACTTCATTTAGGTCTGACTCTGTCCCATAATGAAGGATCAGTGGAAATCACTTTAGATTCTGGCCGAATTAATATATATATATATATATATATATATATCACAAACTTATCTGTGATAAATACCAATAGACTAATTCATTTTATTTTTGTTCAAAGTATTTCTTCATTAGTTTTATTTTTTATAATTTTATTTATTTCTATTGTCTGAAATAAAGCTTGATATGTTGTAATGAAATCCCGCAAGTAACCCAAACCTCTCAATTTCAAATTTACAATGTAACATCAAATCAATGGTCAGTCTGATAAAAGACTGGTCAGTTTTCTAATCAGTGTTCCAGTAGCAGCAGTGTTAAACGGACTTGGCAGCAAATTTGGTAGTTAGTTGAAAGTTCAGCGCTTTTTATTGCCGTTTTAAGCCGAAACTCGGAACATAACCTGCTCCGGACCAGGTTAAGTTTGCCGCATCAGTTACCATGGTGATCTAGCCAGGTTAAAAGAGAGCCACCTTCGTGACATCGAAAACCCTGGCTTTAGTCTCAACATACCTTGCTAACCCACTAATCTCGCTTCGTACGAAGCCGGTTCATCATACCCAGGCTTTCTTTGTGTGAGCTGGCTCGACAAACCCGAAACTGAAGATCAGAGATAATTGGTATCACAACGGTGGATATGAACTTTATTTGTTAACTCAGGCTTTCTGCTTCAGGCTCTGTGCGCGTCCCCATAAAAAGGGGCGCTTGGTGCGTCATTTGACTCTTTTTCCGCTTAAAATGGACTGATCTCGTGCCACCTCCTTCAGTCAGGAGGAACAGGTCATTATAACAGAGAGCTATGAATAATATAAATACATTATGACAGCAAAAAGCAAAAGTATTTCTTCATTAGTTTTGTTTTTTATAATTTTATTTTTTTCTATTGTCTCAAATAAAGCTTGATATGTTGTAACGAAATCCCGCAAGTAACCCAAACCTCTCAATTTCAAATTTACAATGTAACATCAAATCAATGGTCAGTCTGATAAAAGACTGGTCAGTTTTCTAATCAGTGTTCCAGTAGCAGCAGTGTTAAACGGACTTTGCAGTAAATCCGGTAGTTAGTTGAAAGTTCAGTGCTTTTTGTTGCCGTTTTAAGCCGAAACTCGGAACATAACCTGCTCCGGACCAGGTTAAGTTTGCCGCATCAGTTACCACGGTGATCTAGCCAGGTTAAAAGAGAGCCACCTTCGTGACATCGAAAACCCCGGTTTTAGTCTCAACATACCTCGCTAACCCACTAATCTCGCTTCGTAGTACACCCCTCTGGTCATTTGTTTACATATTGGTAGTAACTGCTCTGTCTCTCTCCCTCACCCTCCAGTTGTGTGAATGCCTGATTGTATGCAGGTGGTGCACCCTGATTGGCCTGGTTGCCGGGACAGCTGACGACTGATTGGCTGACCCTTGTGATTTAAAAACCAGCTGATGCCAGCTCCCGCCCTCTCTCTCTCTCTCTCTCCCAAATCCAACAATGGAGGCCCACCTTGTCAGTAGTGTGTGTGTGTGTGTGTGTGAGTGTGTGTATGTGTGTGTGTGTGTGAGAGA
The DNA here is from genome assembly GCA_029490765.1 of Euthynnus affinis. NCBI lineage: Eukaryota > Metazoa > Chordata > Actinopteri > Scombriformes > Scombridae > Euthynnus > Euthynnus affinis. The sequence continues at coordinate 18,557,758 of CM055845.1, read as the reverse complement.
GAGAGAGAGAGAGAGATTTGATTTTGATTTTTAAAATCAACATTTATTGACCACTATGTGATCTGTACAAAAACATGATAAGCTACATTAAACCATCCGTTTTCTTTTTTTACATCTCAATCATCCGTTTAACTCAACACATGTCCAAAGCATAACTGTTTGTTATTTACAGAGCAGAGCACTCCCCCATAGCCCCAAATCCACTGGAACCTCTCCAGATCATGAACAGTTCTATAAAAGCTAAAATCAACCAGCAGTCTGGACTTCACCATCCTGACAAAAACAGGAACAACATCAATGTTTAGCTCTTCCTCCACCTTCTTCCTGCGGCTCACATACACCGCCATCTTTGCCTGCCCTAAAACAAAGTTTAAAATTTGACATTTGTTTTTCTGTTGGCGGGTGTATTTAAAACCACAAATAAAAATCTGCTTTCTAAACTGTTCTCCAAAACTGCTGAAAATGGTTCCCAACAACACAAACAGAGCAGTCAGACGAGTACATTCTGAGAAACAGTGGAACACCGTTTCTCTCTGGCTACAGAAGGGGCATTTCTCCTCTACAGCAGCACTGATAACGGAGATGAATGAGTTCACTGCCACAATTCCATGTAAGATTCTCCACTGTAAGTCCGCATGTTTTTTTGTTAAAGGAGGTTTGTATAAAGACCTCCATGCTGGTTTGAAATCAGAGTCTAAGTCCAGATAAGTCCTCCACGGTGTGTCGCTACGTCCATTCAGTTTATTCTGATTCAGAGTTTGTACCATCAGTTTATAAAGAGTCTTTCCTGAGGCATCCTCCAAAGAAGCTCCCATGTGGTCGACAGGTTCCAATTAAAAACCAGAACAGTTTTTCAAATCCGGAAATAATCCAATGGCAGGATAAGGGTCTGTGCAGTCTGGCAGTAGTGTGCCTTCACAAAAGTCGGTTAACAGAGAGCATTGATGTCCTGTCAGCTTCTGTTTCCAGTGCCTCAACAGTTGGTTTACAACTCGTGTTGATCTTGTTCCCATCTGAGCAGCCAGTTCCACAGGATCATCCAAGCGAGGTCCTGCCAGCTCCACCACCTGCCCCAGAGTTGAAACTCCTGCAGTATAAAGGAGTCTGGATAGCGCGGGTCCACCCCAGCTGGGAAAATCCAGTAACCTTCCAAACAGTACCGGCTCTTGTAAGAGCCAGTACAGAGATTCACCTTGTTCCTGCCTCTGCTTCTTCAGCGTAGTCCATACTGAAAAAACACTTTTATAAAATACCGGCAGGGATGTAGTGCCCACCTTCTTGTAATCTGTTAAAAACGGTGACAGACCTAATCTCAGACCACCAAACCGCTGCAGGATGCAGCCGGATAACGTTCTCCAGACCAGGTTTGTGGGCCCAGTGAGCAGTCTCTGTATAAACTGTAGGTGGAAGGCAGCCCCTTTGCTGGCCAGATGGACCAGACCCTGTCCACCCTCTTCCTTGGGTAAAAACAGCACACTCTGAGGTACCCAGTGCAGCTTGTCCCAGAAAAAATCAACGAGAACCCTTTGGATCTGCGATAAAAGAGAGGCTGGAGGATCAACACAAGCCAACCGGTGCCACAGCGCAGAGGAAACCAAATTATTAATTACTAAGACACGGCCTCTGTAGGACATTCTTGGCAAAAGCCATTTCCACTTCATAAGCCGACCTTTGACCTTTTCCAAAACGTTATCCCAGTTTTTCTTCAAAAAAGTTTCATTGCCCAGAAAAACTCCCAGATACTTTAGCCCTCCTTTTTTCCAGACCAGACCTCCAGGTAACCTGAGCCAATCCACCAGCTGATCTCCCACCATGACAGCTTCACTCTTCCCCCAGTTTATTTTTTCAGATGATATGCTACCAAACTGATTAACAGTGTTCACTAATGCATCAATGTCTTTCTGTTTGTTAACCAGGATGATAACATCATCTGCGTATGCTGACAGTTTGAAAGAGTCATCGCAGTCGGGAAAACAAACACCAGTCAGATTATTTCTAAGTTTGTGGAGCAGAGGCTCGATGGCCAGAGAGTAGAGCATGCCTGACAGAGAGCAGCCCTGTCTGACCCCCCTCTGAACACTGAAAGGAGCACTCAGACCTCCATTAATTTATCAGAACACTCGCAATGTCACTGTACAGAACCTGGATCTTGGATATGAAACCTGGGTTGAACCCAAAAGCAGCTAAAGTCTGCCATAAATACTGGTGTTCAACTCGGTCAAAAGCCTTTTCCTGATCTATTGAAATCAGACCAGTGTTTATTGCCAATGAGCTAGAGACCTCCAAAACATCCCGAATTAAAGTGACATTGTCACTTATCAGCCTGCCGGGCACGCAGTACGTCTGGTCAACGTGTATGACAGAAGCCATCACCTCTCTGAGTCTGGTGGCCAGGACCTTGGACAGAATCTTATAGTCCGTGCAGAGCAAAGAAACAGGCCTCCAGTTCTTCAACTCCTGTAGATCTCCTTTCTTTGGCAGTAGGGTGATGACCGCCCTCCTGCAGCTTAGTGGCAGCTGCCCTCTCTCCAAACTGTTTGTGATGACCTCCAACAGGTCTTCACCCAGCACAGACCAGAAGGATTTATAGAAGTCAACAGGAAGACCGTCGATGCCTGGAGCTCTCCCACTCTGTAAGCTCATCAGAGCAGTATACAGTTCATTAATGGATATCTGAGCCTCCAGCTTTGCATTGGCTCCAGCATCCATCTGAGGAAGACCAGTGAAGAAACTGCCACACACATCCGGATTTTCTGTTAGTTCACTCTTGTATAGATCCTTATAAAAACTCACTGCATATTTCCTAATCCCAGAAGAATCAGAAATTGCAGAGCCACTACTGGATCTCAGAGAATGAATAATCTTTTTCCGCCCGTTTTTCCTTTCTAGACCAAAAAAGAACTGAGAGGGGGCATCCATCTCTGTGACATTAAGGAACCTTGACCCGACCAGAGCTCCCTGTGCTGCGATGCCCAGCAGGTTGGCCAGAGCCGACTTTTTGGACTTGAGGGAATTTAAAAGCCCTCGATCTCCTGTAGAACCTGCCAAAGTCTGCAGATCTACCACCTGAGTCTCCAGGTCTGTCATAGATCTGGTTATGTCTCTAGTGACATTACGATTGAACTGCTGACACAGCTGTTTAATCTGTGACTTTCCATAATCCCACCACTGTTGAACACAGGCAAAGTCAGATTTACATTTTCTGTGGGTAAGCCAAAAACACTCAAACACTGCTCTAAAAGCCTTGTTGTGAAGCAAAGCGGTGTTAAAATGCCAGTAAGCACTCTGTAAACGTACATTCTTTATAAAAACACAGCCAAAAACCAGACAGTGATCAGAGAAGCCTACTGGGTTAATGCGACATCTTTTAAAAATGCTCATGTGATGTTTAAACGAATACAGCCGGTCCAGCCTGGCCAGAGACAACACATTGTCTTTAGAATGACTCCAGGTGTACTGCCTATGACTCTTATTAAAAGTTCTCCACACATCTGATAACTCATGTGTTTCAGTTATCTGTCTGAACCTGTGTGATGAAGCAGGATGGGGTTCTTGGTGGTTTCTATCCAGCTTTGGATTTTCAGTACAGTTAAAATCACCTCCTAAAAACAAATACTCTTCAGGACTGCAGTTCTTGATAGTGTCAGATAAAATATCTAGTACTGCTAGTCTATTCATCCCGTATGTTGGTGCATAAACATTAATGAAAACCACAATAATGTTCTCATATTGAGCTTTAACTTTTAATAAGCAGCCTTTTATTATTTCCTCAACTTCACAGGAAAAAGGCAAGAAGCTCCTAGAGAAGACAATCCCCACTCCTCCACTACAGCTGGACTTATGGCTCAGGATGACTTCCCCATTACATCCTCTCTTCCAGTCATTTTCATTATCTACTGTACTGTGTGTTTCTTGTATCAGCATCACATCTATCTTTTTCAGCTCCATCAGCTTAAAGAAGGCAGCTCTTTTGCCATCATCTCTTGCTCCATTCATGTTTAAAATGCCTATTTTAAATTCACACATGGAGAGAGAGAAACTCAAAGGAAGGACAACAGTGTGTAAACATGCCAGAAAAAAAGAAAAACAAAAGTATCTTCGTCTAAACATCATCATCTTCACCTTCGATTTGCGGTTTTATTCTTAAAACTTCCGATAAACTTCCTGCTCTGTGAGACTATCATCACCAAAGTTTCCTGATTTCCTAGTTAGAGGCTTTGCTGACTCCATGAACATTTTCAAATCTGGAAAGTGATCCTCTACTTTTACAAGCCTGGATCCCTTCGTTCCCCGCAGAAAACTCTTAATTTCAGCAGGAGAGTAGCGACTGTGCTGCTCCTCCTGCGTCAGTGAGAAATCACTCTCTAACTCTGCTACGTTTTTTCTAGCTTTTGTGTTTTTATTGACTCTGGTGATTTTTGCGCTTTTCTGGACAAGCTCTGAGTTTTTCCTTTTTTGTGAAATCTTGTATAAATCATCATCTGACATGTCTTCATCTTCTATAAAGTCTTCATACATTGACAGATCATCATTTACGTTTTCCTTGTTTTTACTTTCATTTTCAGTGATTGTGTTTTCTGGAATATTCTGGTTCTGTATCTGATCATTGCTATCAGCTGGCTCTTCATCGCCAGTAGACACAGGGAGGTCACTGCCTAAAGGAGGTCCACTGAGGCCCGGCTCTGCGGCAGGGTCCGGAGCCCGTACCGGCTCCGGAGGCCGCGACTCCTCGACAGGACCCGGAGTCGGCACCCGCTCCGGAGGTCTCGGCTCCCTGTCAGGGTCCGGAGCTGGCGCCCCCGCTCTCTCCAGGCAGGAGCGAATTAAATGTCCCTCCATACCACAACCAAAACACTTCATGGTTTCCAACGTGGCGAACACCATATAGTTGAACCCGTCAACTTTAAAGTTAAATTAAAGCTGCAAGCAGCGTTGGACGGGCCTGAGCCCCCCCCACGCACGCCGGGACCCGGCGCCGTCACACTCGTCGCCCGCCAACCCGGTGCGAGGGGCGTGACTCTGCAGCCCTGTGGAGTTCACAGCAGACAGGAGCTGCTGTCACCTCCAGACTCCGCCCCCTCCTGTACATGCTGGCTGCAGCAGAGGGGACAGGAGAGAATAGGACTTTCATGAACAAACTGAGGACTTCCTGTTGGATTTAGGTCTGAGGTGTCAGTGTATGATTTTTAGCTCTTGAGGAGAGGAACAATATGATGTTGGGTGCATTTCTCTGCGACATTCCTACAGGCCGTAGCGTCCAAGATGAAAACCTAAGCGAGATTGTCCCATTGACAACCATTATAAAACTCACCAACTTTGGAGGCTGATATTTTGAAAACCGGACCTCCTATTACAAAGTTGTTCAGAACTTTTGTTCAGACAATGTTAGAGAGCAATATATTACAATCTGAAGCCATGTCGATGTACTGTCTCGGAGGAGATAATGTTTAAGCGAAAAGTGACATTTTTGGACTCGTGTGTACTTCCTGTTGGATTTAGGTCTGGGGTGTCAATGTACGATTTGTAGGTCTTGAGCAGATGAGCAATTAGGCGTTGGTCCCATGTCTCTATGACATTCCTGTGGACTGCAGTGGCCAAAAAACACCCCAAAGCACCCCAACTTTGGAGTCCAATATTTTGAAAACCGGACCTTCTATTATAAAGTTTTTGATAACTTTTGTTCATCAAAGTGTAGAGAGCGATATATGAAAATCTCAACCATGGCGATGAGCGGTCTCGGAGGAGATAATGCTAGAAGATGTGCAAAATGTGCGACATTTTTGGAATTATCGGAATTTCTGTTGGATTTAGGTCTGGGGTGTCAGCGTATGATTTTTAGGCCTCGAGCAGACAAACAATTAGGCGTTGGTCCCGTGTCTCTATGACATTCCTGAAGGCAGATACGGAAACTAGGTGGCGCTAGAGAGCCAATTTGGGGTGGGGGGGCATAATTTTTACATAATATCGAATTTTTCGCCGGCCCCGACATCCCTGCCAAATTTGGTGAGTTTTTAAGCATTTTTAGGGGGTCAAATTCAGGTTGAAAGGCGCAAGAGGAGAAAGAAAGAAAGAAAGTAACGTACCAGTAACAATAGGGTCTTCGCCCTTTGGGCTCAGGCCCTAATGACAGATTGAGATCAGTTTTTTTTTTTAGAACAATGAACACCTGCCTACGGTGACACACTACATGCTTGAGCAGCGGGGATTTGCAGCCCAGAGAAACCATCTTTATGGGGGAGACTAGTTGACCATACCGTGCTAGTTCTTTAGCCAGTATTTCATTTTTAATGAACGGAGGGGCATTTGAGATGGTTATCTTTCTGGCCGGACTAACCAGCGGGAGAACAGGAGTGAAGGTGTCATGGATTACTACACCCTTTTCCACCACATCATTTACTTTGGTTGCACTATCAAGGAAAATGACAATGGCCCCATTCATGCGGGAAGCAGACCTGACGCTGCCGCAACCAACCACCTGTCCAACCGCTAAGGTGGCCTCCTCTACTGAGCATTGCACTGCCGGTATGAGTTTGACAGCATGACGGCGTGTCAGCTTCTCAAACTCTGCACCACCCTCCACCACGGGCATACTGCCCAAACGACCCGGTAGCTACGCTACCACAAACTACACCCAAACCCCAGACAACTACCCCTGACAGAAAAACTGTGTGAAAGAAAAAAGAAAAAAAAACAGACACATAAACCAGCAAAAATAAAGGTAGAAAGTTCACTCACTCTGAGGCACAACCGCTCTACGCTCCACTCACTCCGCCATTCACTCAGTCAGAGAGAGAGAGAGAGAGAAAGAGAGAGAGATTCTATGAGCAACCTAGTAATACAGGACCAAGATCCTTAGGTCTGTTAAGCTTGTAGCACGGACAATTTGTGTACATTGTAAATAGTTGCACTAAGCAGCAGCTAGTTAGTAGGTGTGAGAAGCCCTTTTCTTTTGTGTACATTGTTTTCTCCTGTTTTTGGATTAGGAGTTAGGTTATGCCTTTATCTTTTGTTTCAATTTTATTTTTATAGGGAAGTTTAGGGAGTTTAGTTTACTTTTGTTTGTTTTTTTGGGCATTGCTCATCTCTGAAGTTGTAAAAATAAACTGCTTTAGTGAACTTTCATGGTTGTTGGGCTGACCATTCTTGGGCTTGGGAGGAGTGGGGGCTCTTAACATGTTATGTCCAGGTTTCCCCTAGACTGGGGCGTAACACATGCCACAGCTGAAAGCTGGGTCCTTGGGCAGAGTTGTCCGTATGTGAAGTACCCAGGGAATTGTGCGGGACTAAGTGAGAAAAATGCAGTCTGGCCTGTGAGGCCCCAACAATCTAAAACCCTTCCTTCAGGGCATTTACTGATCCATGCTGGTGTGATGGTGGCCAGAGGGAGAGTGGACCATAAATATACTAGGCCTACCCCAAACTCATTGAAAAAGTGCGACTGGTGATTTACAATACATCAACATGTGCACAGAACAACAGATTCATCACATAATATCTGCTATGGCTAATTCTAAATAGTAAATGTATGATTGAAATAATTGTGGCCTTTCTTTTTGTCATGGAGTTGGAAAGTTCACAAAAATGGCATACAGATCCCCCTGGGCATCACCATGACTGACAAGTAATCAATATTTGCCGTTTATCTTAACAGGTCAAAACACATTCATATTGGTATGACCATTTCCCTGAAGCATATACTGCTCAATTTTGGTATGAATACGTGTGACAGCTGTATGATTAATACACAGTTACAGGATTACATTGGTGGCAATTCCTTTCTTCTCTTGTGCATTTGAACATTATTGCATATTGTTGATTTTAGCATTAACTTCCACAAGAATTTGAAATAAAGAAAAGAAACTTAAACCAGATTGAGTGCATTGTTTGTCATGTTGTGTGTAAACACACACAACTGAACAAAAGTTTACATCTCCGTGGAGCAAATATAAATAGGTCCAGTATAATGCTTGGGTTTGGCAATAGTGTGTATGAAGCTATAGTTGCAATGTGGGTGTTTTGTTAATGGCAGCAATCCTGAAATATAAGTCTAATGTGAATGTCTCAAATGAAGGTTGAATGTGGCCTTCATTGTGAAAAAGTGGTTTAAATGATCCATAGACAAGGAGGGTAGCTCAGAGAGAGGCAAATCACACATATACACACATATATTTATAAAATTGCTGGTAAAGTTTTCAGTCAGGTGGCTCTGCATTTAGTTAGCAGCTTATTGTTTCACTTTAGATGCTGACCCAAAATCTGTGCCCCAAATGTTATTATCCACTCTTTGTATGTGTGTGTGTGTGCATGTCTAGGGAGCTGGTCCATTTTCCACCGTTATCTAGCTTTATCAGCCAGAATCTCAATATATGTTTTTCTTTCCAAACTCTAATTCTGCTCTCATGTATGTAAATCTGTAAATCATGTAAATCTGACTGCATACACTTCATCTTCATCTGTGCACAAAAGTATGTCTATGTATGTACAGCAGGTAAGCATCTACTCACATGTGAGAGCTCTGAGTGCGTGTGTTTGTGTGGTTTCTTTCATTAAGTTTGTTTAGGTCTGTGTTGGTTGTGTGAGCATCCTCATTTTGGTGATGGTGTGTGTGGGCTCATGTGTCCATGGGTGTACCTCCAAGGAAAGCAGTGTATCTCTATTTTAGGTTCTCACGTTGAGAAAACAGTAGGCTGTCGAAATAGTATGCTACCAGTACAGCTGAGCCTGTTTGTGTACATGCATGGTTGCGGATGTGTGTGGGTGTAAAAGATGGTGTGCGTATTTAGGAACAGATAGTGATTATGTTCAGTGTTCCAAGCTCTTGTAAATTAAACATTTAGTTAAAAGTTATATATATATATATATATATATATATATATATATATATATATATATATATATATATATATATATATATATATATATATATATATATATATATGCTCACTTTTTCTGTCTACAGACAGGGAAACAATCATTGCTCCAGCTAGTCCCAGCAGTGTGCCTCATACCTCAACTGTGAGATCAAGATTCATACTGCAAGGCTGAGTAAAATGTAATGATACCTGTGAACCATAAAACTGTAAACTCAAAAAAGGTGCTAGAGCTATCAAATATTAAGTCTGGTGATATTCTCTATTTTGTCTTATTGTTAAGAAATGATATACCTTAATCCAAATCCAAAAACTATTAAAAACACATCAATGAGCTGCATCATTGCACTGGGTGACATTTTCCTTCATAACAATGAGTAATAGATTCTATTCAGCCCCACCTACATAGACGTGCTAGGGCACCAAATCCAACAAATGTAGTATTTATTCCTGTTTGAGTAACATTTTTGCTTTTTTTAATTAAATTGTACATCCATGACCCATTTTTAAAGATTTACATCTTAAACAATGTACATTGATAGAAGATGATCTTTTAACAGATAGATAGAGAGAGAGAGCAGTTCTTTTGTATTTTAATCATTATAATATAATTAATTATTTACTCCCATTTTGATTAATTCACTGTCATAAAAATGAGGATTTTAGATCCAGAAGTGCTTCTCCCTCTAGTACAATGCAGCAACTGTGTGGTTCAACCCTATTCACTGCTAATGAATAAGTTCAATTTAACAGCTGAGCCAGCACAGTCTTGCAAATAAATCACTGAGTAGATTGAATTAACAAATTTGCATTGTGTCTTCTGATCAAAAACTGGCACTGGCTACCCACCATGAATGATTTACAGTCGAAACAGAGACTCCAGTCCAAAGACACAAAGTTGTTTAAGCAAATAACATTAACCATCTATACAATATTGTGTTTATGCCATGAAATAATATACTATTTTGTGTAATGTATTAAAGACAGAATGAAAAGGGAAGTATGAGAATCTATGAGTCTGATGTAAAAGTGGTTGATTATGCTAATTTATTGGCTGGTGTAACCAACCTGCATTGAAGTCATTACTGAGCTTGGCAGGAAACCACTGTCCTTGAAGGCTCATTTTATGTCAATTAGCATGTTTTTCTTCTCCGCAAATAACATATAAAGAGACGTCCATCAAAGACAGCAAATAGGAAATTAATCTTTTTTGGCCACATGGGGATGGCTTAAACAAGCTGTGCACACCTGAATATTATCACCTTACAAGATCTTTTGGTGAGCAAACAGTTGCCTATATGCAGCCGATATGGAGAAATATAAGCATTAATTTGTGGATGTGCATGGCAAAGTTAAATCCAATATTCACTCTCACATTCACTTTTGTTTTGCTCTCTACCAACTCCTGAGGGAAATGGCTCAGCTACTTAATACTCCACTATTTTCATCAGCTTATTGCTGGCCTTGTTTATCTGCTGTTTGGTGCTGTGCATGTAGCATTCAGTGGGTTTTTAGAGCTTTAGTTATGAAAACAGCTAAATACTGTGGCTGAAAACAACATCATAAGAGCGGTGAGAGTGAAGAAAAACAGCAAAAGTTGTAAGCCAGAAAGTCAAACCAATCAGCTAAATGTCACAATCAAGCTGCAAAGTTGAGTGATCATTGTCTGCAGGTCCATTGCTATGAGGGACCCTTCCCACAAATCATGTGATCCACTGAGGGTATAAAAAATATTGATAATAGCTGTGTTTTTATATGACTGAAAATCATGCTATTGCGTTCACCATCTGATCCTGCAGGTTTACACTCTACAACATCTATATGAGCAGATGTATCCTCTCCAGGCACTCTGCAGGCCTCCAAGTCATAGTTTCTGTTGTTCCTTGGAGTCAGCTTTCTGAAACGCTTTCTTGATCCCCCACAGCTCATCTCAAACACTGTAGCCTGTGTTTTCTTGAACCTCCCAAAATTCCTTCATGTTCTGTCCTACACTCCCTCCTCTGGCTTCCTGTGGCCACTCATACTACTTTAAAATCCCCAGTGTTAGTACACATGGCTGTGAAGGGATCTGCAGCTCCATACCTCAAGGCCATGGTTAAACCAAACACATTAGTCCATGCTCTGTATTCTGTCACAACTGGCCAGTTCACTCCAATCTCCCTGTACCAAGCTGGTCATCACCACACCAGGCCCCAAATCCTGTGGTGGAATAATCTTTTGGTCACTCCATATATTTGACTAAAGGCTCAAAACTCCAACCCAACAATTCTCTTATACATGATTCCTCCATTTTAAAGAACTTGAAAATGACATCCCTCATTTTCGTTTTAATTCTAAAGATCCAAGTCATACTGGATAGTCATCAATTAGATGTTAAAAACAAACTTAAACTTGGACTAACTAATGCATGTAATCACTCATCTCAAATTAAGAGTTCACCCAACAAATGTAGCATTTACATACCTGACAGCAAGACAGCTGGGCCTGCTGTTCACACAATGAGATCTGTCTTATAACTCATAGAAATCCATTTCAGCAGACTACCTGGTACAGGTTGCCTGCAGAGTAGGTGTGTGGAGACACAACACCTTGTATTTGTATTCATTTAAAATAATAACCATAATCACTGTGATTGCTGTTGACTATCAAAGCATTAAACTTTTACATTAATCCAGTTTTAATTACCTCTCTCTTGTTTTCAGAGTTCAATGAGAGAAGCCACTCACAAAACATTCAGTTGAAGAAAATCTCAGGTAATTACAGCTGTAAAAATTTGCCGTCCAAACAAGAACGCAAGCACAAGCACGCGAAACAGAATATTTCACCCAGAACTTCTTTCCATAAATGATCTTATAGTTTCTTTCTGGGTGGTATTTTCCTTCCATTAGTCAGATGTTGGGCAATGTCCTCTGTGATGTGTCATAAAATGTAAAGTAACTCACAGTATAGATTGGTGTGTACTAACTCAGATGGATTTCCTTCAACATCGTTGTGAGAGGCAGACGACAAACTAGAATCACTTAGAGTTTTTGTATTTATGTTAGACATCACATGCAATGCCATATGTCTTGCACCTGCTATAATCTTGAACAGCAGGAATTCAATTTCTAATATTTAGCTGGACAAGGCCTCCAGCTCTTAACCAAGGTTGCCTATTGGTCTGGGACCCACACAGCTTATTTCTCATTTATTTCTAACAATTTTGCGTTGTCTTATTATGTCTAGTAGTTGGCATATCTCATTTGAATATGTCATCTGGCATTAGCAAGCTAGAGTCGACAGATACCTATTATCAACTGTAAAAATGCTTCGGAAATGCAAAAAATGGAATAGCCATATACAAATGTATACAAATGTATCTCTAAAAAGTAAATTTTACTGGCTTACAGCACTTTGTTTTATCTCTGAATGCTAGAAATGTTTTTATAGAAGCTATCTTGAGATTGTGGCAATATGTTTTCTGCCCTGAACCCCGTCTGTATGACAAAGCTTTTTTCTACCAGGAAGTAATCAAACTCAATGAAATTGCATGTACTTGTCATTTATTTGTCCAACTATTTTCTGTATTAGATTGTGGGGTATTATTTAAGGAACAGCATGGTTGATGAATTTAGGTTATGACAATGTGTCATAACTGTTGTTTGTCCTAAATTTTATCCATGATTGAAATCACATAGTTGTTTTCTTAATTTTGAATAATTTTCACTGAATATCAATTTAAAGATGTCTAAATCTTCATAAATGTAAGTTAAGTTTAGTATACAAAGGGATGAAAGTTCAGCAGGCAACTATAGGTTAGAGTCCATTCTCTGAGGTATAGTCTGGTAAGAAATTAAGAATCATCTTGTACTGATGGACTACTTCAGCATATTTTGATATTATGTGGTGTTTTTATATTGTTCATTAACGTAATCATTTTGTAAAACTGAGCTGCAGAACATGGACAATGTAATATAGTGTTAATATCACGTCTAGTGGGTGTTTTAGTGCTTCATCACCACTTATTTTTAAACTGGAGATAACTAAAGTGAGACCTGGGGCATTAGTTAGCTGAGCAAGTAAATAAGTCAGTAAGCTTTTTTGAGTGTGCCCTGCAGAATGTTAATTAAAGTCTATGTGGTGTGTTTTCTTGTTTTTCAAAAGACTTTCAACAGGCCACAGCAAAAACATAAAAATATATACGTATATATAAAACTTTTAAAAATCTAATGTCATCATTAAGGAATCTTAACTTTTGCTGTTAATGTTCATTATTTTTTTAACAAGAGAGGGGAGGAAGATACTGTACCTCCTTGTTCTATTAATCAAAGACAGTGTTGCTGTTGTTCATTTTTTGAACACTAGATGTCAGTAACACATTATAGAGAAGGCAGAGGGATGGGAGAGGCAGCAAGCAGGAAAGAGGGGAATGGGAATGTAGGAAAGGAGGAGCGAGAGAGGCAAGGGGCGTTGAAAGAGAAAGAGCCAATGAAAGAGGAATTGGAGGAAGATGAATAAAAAGAGAGTGAAGGACTGGGGAAGACTGAAAATTGGAGGAACTGAAAAATAAAAAGGGACAGGAAAGAGAGAGATACAAAGACAAGGTGGCACGGAGCAAAAGTGTGTGAAAAGCAGAGAAATGGAGGAAGAAAAGTACATCAGAGGCACAAAGTCGGGTGGGTAAGGATAGAAGGGAAAGAGCATAATATTTTGGGGAAAGACTTGAATAGGCACAGAGACAGATGGGGAGATAAATGGATGCGGACAAGAGAAGCTCTGAATTGTGAGGTCAGAGATAGAAGAGATATCTGATTCGAAAGTGTTTCGCTAATATTTCAAATCAGATTCTGGGTGTCCTGCTGTCATCAAAGAAACAAATTAACTGCAATTCTCCGCTGCCTGTTTTATCTGATCTTTTACTCTCTTTCACTGCCTTATCAGCCTCTGCATGTCTCTCTGCCACTCCCACTCACTTTCTCTCTTCATTTCTTTCCCCTCTTGTCATCTTTCCATCTCCTTCCCCTCCCACAACAAGGATTTTAGGAATTCACGCTTATACTTTGAAAGCTGTGTATAAATCAAAGCTACATTCACAGGCTTTTAAAAGGAAAAAAACATGTAAGTAGTAGTCTATACAGCATGTTGTAAAGTATAAAACGTCTGCAGGGACATTACTAGCCTATAATCCTTCACTGTAACAGCTTGGAAGTGGCGACAACTGAAGCTGACACTCTCTGACTTTTTCAGTGCTTTAACACAGAGTGACATGTAACATAGTGCTGAAGGTTCTGTCCAGTTGAAGTTTGCCATTGCTGCAGCTGGTTGAGCCTTGTAGCTCTGTATTGGACAACTGCTACATAATGTCCAGGATGCAGTGACATGAATTAAATTGATTATGTTTTAACAGTCATCTGGCAATATGCACTCTGCTATACTTAATTAAGGGAAATGGAGCTGCTAAATCAATCTGACAAACCATTATTTTCTTCATGTTGATAACATTATGTAGACAAAGACATCTTCATACAGTGGATCTGTTATGGAAATGTTTCTGCTTGACCTACTGTAGCTGCAACCTTGTAAATGTACAAGGTCTTCATGTTTGTACAGAGCCACTGAGTGGTCATATTGTAGAAAAAAGAAAAAAACATTTTGGAAATCCATGCAAGCAGATTAAACCTAGTGCACAAATTGCTAAACTGTGCGCATGGATTGGCAAATTGTACACATAGATTCACTGTCACCTGCAAATAACATTGCTGTACTATTAAATATTAATGCTTTATCATTTTAGATATTTTCCTACTCATAGTTTACATCTGGCAAGGCTGAGGCCAATTGGCATGCACAATTGCTAAACTGAATGCCAGTTTGTGCATTCGGTTTATTAATCCTGTCTCCCTGTTTACTAATCTGCTGGCTTGGATTTCCACATCAATAGTTTTTTTGTTTGTTTTTGTTTTTTTTCTATCACATAACCCATAAGGGATAATAAGAATAAAAAAATACTTGGGTCACCTATGAGTTTTTCAAACAACTTTAAGTACAGTGAAATAAGAAATACATTCCTGTGTTAAATGCTAACTTATCTCTCGGTATATGCCAAATGTATGTAACATAACATCTTGAGCTAGGGGGCATATACATAAATGTATCCAATCATATGTGACTTGGTGAGACTATCTTAGCCCTGCCTACTGATCATAAAATCGCACTTAACCATGAGCATGTGAGTCGTAGTAGCTACCACAGTGATATTACTGCAGGAGGCCTATGTTTTGATATCAGCTGGCAAAAACTGTGTTTACATTATGAAGGAGTGTGTTTTATGTCTAATTTATTTATTTGTACTGCATATAGTCCTCTACAGCTGTATGTCGCCCACTTTATAGTGAGCCTGAAGGATTTTATCTAAATCTGTCTTGTAATGACACCCTGCCTGTGTTTCCCTCAGAAATACGTCATTTTACAGAAGCTAAACATGCTTTTACAGCTGTTTCTCTGTGATTTTAAGGTATATTTGAAATATTTTATTTCCACTACTTTAAGATGACTTTAAGTGGTGTTTTAAAAATCCTGTTGATTTATTAATGTACACAATGGCACCCTATCCAATTTTACAATCGTTTTATCTTTTTTGCAGTTAATGTACCAGTTTCTCATTATTGTCATTGCAAGCTGTCTACCATGTAGTTCAAACAAAAGAGCAATCCTGTCTCTTACAAATTGTTTCAGATTTTGTGGGGAAATCCCGCTACATGGAGGGTTCAAATACTGTTGCAGTCCTCCTGTTCAAGCCACATGTGACTGACACATGCTCAACTGGAAATCACCACAAAATCTAAAACAAAGGCACTGTTGGTTATTACAGAAGTGAAATAGATAATAGCCTGATAGGGGAATATAGCAGGTTTTGGTCAAAGCCTTTAACAGCTACCAATTTATAGCTGTAGAACATAATGAATCCAACAGAGAAACAATGTCAATCTCTTTGAGTGTGTGTTGGGTAAAGAGTTTTTTTGGAGGTATGTTATTATCACATCTGTTTTGTAAAATAACATTGAAAGGCTTCTACAGACACCTTCAAATGAAATTCCAGGATCCTGAAGCCAACTGGCCTCACATCTGCTGTCAGCACTCATCAGAGTTGCGCTTGAGTTAACATTGCACTGCAGCAGCTCTGCTTAACCTCCAGCATCACAACAGATAATTTTAAACCCTGCTGATCATTCATCTCAACAGCAAAAGGCTGATGGGACGATTGACCCTGTTGATAGTCATCTGGCTATACATCAATCAGTGTGAGAGACAGAGTGTGTGAGTGTGTATGCATTGGTGCAGGAAACCCCTGGTATAATCATTTAGATGACTTCAAATGCTTATTATCTGAAGAGCACACGCTAGCACACACAGACATGAAGGACATTCAGATCTAAATCATGTTTATTGTATACAAACAAACACACTCATTACTCATTCATGAACACACACAATCCTATTAGGTATTATCAGTCATCAATAATGTGTGTTCAGGGATTGTTAACATTAAGCCTCAGCCTCAACAAACCAAATACTTTTCAAATAAAATAAAATAATACTTCATCCACAATCTCAAATGTAGGGAGTACACTTGAGAATTATTATTGTGTGTACCCATAAAATAATAAGAGGTACCACCTCTGTTAATTAATGAATTAAGTAGGAAGAAAATAATTAAATCAGCTTAATCAGTCTAATATCTGAATGTCATGAACTCTGAATACAGGGACCACCATCTGTTGTAAAGGAATACACAAATACATAAATAAATAAAGATACTTATTGAACTACTAAGGGATAAGGATGAATAGAGACAACAAACAACTAAGTATAAATATATACAGGATAGACAGCTAGAATTAATGAATGAATGTTAAAAGGGCAATGAGGGGCCAAGACTCTAACTAAATATTAATTTTGAATAGCCCTTTGAATAAACTCTCAGACAGATCGCATGGCAGATGGTATTTCCTACTGTTTCCGTGGTGATTAAGGTCTGAAGATGAGGCCAACTTACCAGAGAGTGCTGAGCAGGGCAAAGCAGACTCTGTGATCCTCAGGTCGCCAATATGCCAGATTAGAACCACTGCAGGTTCAGTGAAGCACTTTGGTTCAGCACTTCCCAGGAGGGTGAATCCAGTCTCAGACTAGCTGAGGCCATGCTGTAGACACACAGTAGGGGTGTGTTCCAGTCTTGGCGCGATAAGTGGCAGGCTGCAGAGTTGGATGCTGGAGCTCTAACTAAGCTCTAACTCCAACTCCAACTAACTCTAACTTCATTTTCTAATCTGTAACTAAGAAACGAAGAAACTAAGCGAAACATATCTAAAGTCTACATTATTTAGCACTCAAACCATAGCTAAATAATATACTTACACTGATTGATATCAAATACATCAAATACAATACTATTGAAGTATAGTTCTATTCACTGTTTCTCCTGGCATTATTATACCTTGAGGTCAGAGGTCATTGGGGGGGTGTGCTTCTGCATACATGCATGTTAGACTAAGACACCACGATGTTCCTGAAAGAACACAACTTGTTAATGTTCCTGGTTTTGTCCCCTACACAAAATATCAAATGCTCATCAACCTGCTAAAACCAGTCTTCCAGCACAATCTGCTTCTCTGCTGTCCATCTGTATACTTTTGATGTTGCAAACAATCACAGCCTTGCCAGAAGTAGTTCAGAATCAGAAAAGTATTAAAAGGCATAGGTGTCTAGCCTTGTCACAGAAAGCACAGGTGTTAATTATTATACCATTTACAAAAGCTCCGTTCTATATGTGTCCCAGTAAGCCACGACAGTGTGACAGTGAAGCAGCATTCATTTTATCATTTTCACCTATGCCTTTCTGACGGTGACTGTCAGGAAGACAGTCTGACATAACCTATTCCTGAAAAAGAAGATTTCTCTCCATCTAAACCTCCTCCTTTTTAAGAAGACTTATTTAGTATCAGTATTGGATTTATGTCGCACTGCACCCCTTAATGTGAGTAATCTTTCAACATAATCATATAGACTTGCTGCCACAGTGTGAATGACTGTTGTCTAACATAGACCTGGCAGTGTGTGTCATGACACGTGGAGTGGGCAGTGTGTCAGAGCGCAGCAACACATTAGCCAAATGTGTTATCTCCTCCTACACTATAATATAAATGAAGATGCTTCATGTCATTCTCAGTCATGGTGACTCTGCACATCACACTCAATAACACAGGTTTCATCCTGGGAGAGACCTTTGTGGCACAGCCACTCCATGCACCGATCTCCAATCAGGAAATTATCAAGATGCTGTTGAGTGTGTTACTTTTAAAAATATTTTTATTGGTCGTACAGCTAAGCTGTGTGCTGCTGGCTGCAAAATTACCAAAAGTCAGCTTAGGACAGGGAACTGTGTGTGTGTGCATTAATAATCTGTCTCTCTATGTCAGGAATATGGCTCGAAGTGTGTCTGCGTTTGTTTATTTCTCACTTTCCCCATCATGGATAGTAATGTACAAAGTTGATGTGAGTATGTATATGTGTCTGTGTGTTAGTGACTGATGACTTTTCGAATGATTAATTATGTGGCTGCACGCTGATCATGAACACACATGCACACTGTCACAACTCATGCACTTCTACATTATGAGCCACAAAAAAATTAAATTACAGCAGTAAAAGTATTTCATAAAAGTTCATATATATATAAAAATGTAGGGATACTTATGTAAATTTATGCAGCCTCAGATGGCTTTCTTTCAAAGCCAATGATTATGGAACTCACTCATCAAATAAGGAAATAAGAAGTAAAGGTTAAAGAATTAAGTTACATGTTTTTTCTCCGACAGCAGTGATTTATCCAACTCTCTGACTTCCAACCTCTCTGACAACTTCCATCTATTTCCATTTCAATCATTCTGGCGCACTGGCAGAGCCATTACGCCTATCAATGAATCTAGTAATAGTTGGCAAATGCACACACGCGTGCACATGCACGTACACACGAACACACACACACACACACACAATCTTAGGTCTATTTATGATGCATACTTCTGGCTGGAATGAAGATGTATGTTTTTACATATTTGGTTGGTAAAGTTTTTTCTGCAGCTGCAACATCCTAACTACTGTAAAGAAAAGTTTTAATCGGGTTGTAATTGTAATTGTAATGTGCTGGATATTCACCTGGTGCGTGTTACCTGTAGCTGTTCTTATGTAATCAGTGAGCTGTAGCAGGAACTTTTATTAACCATTTCTCCCTTGCAAAACTCATCCACAAGTTATGAGTGACAAGAAGCTTGAGTGAACAGACGTTAAGACCCACCACTAATCAGGCAAATACATTTAAAAACAGAAAATTCTGTGAGGCGATTTTGATATGTACAGGCTAATGTGTGTGGGGATTGGGCTTTACCAGGTTGACATTGCTGACCGATGTGATTCAGTGATGTGATTCTCCTCTTCCAAAAGATAACCCTGCCACTGCAGGTTCAGCAGTGAGAGTTTATAGGAAAATGCATTTTCTCGACCGTAGTTGGAGAAAAAACACCCAAAATGAATCACAACAGTGTGAGTCCAAGCCTAAAGGTGGATGTTGACTTGGGATAACGATGCAAATCTCACTGATAACCCGTATAAACCCAGCCAGGCTGATTACAGCGTCCAGCAGTTAGAGAGCAGCTTGTGTTTTGAAAGAAAAAAACCTGTGGATATAAAGGGATGTAATGGATCATTTTACCAACCTGCATGGCAGCTAGCAGTTTGTTAGCATGTCTAACATTATTAGCATAACTGTGCCATGCTGTATGCCTATACTGTGAATCTGGGATTATGCCATGGTTACATAATGTAATCAATGTTGTTGCTGTGGTGCCAACTTGTCAATCACAAGGTAGCCATGCCTTAGCAGAATATGCTGCTTCATCCTCTACTTTAAATGGGACCATAATTTACAAAATGAACATAATTCAGTATTGAAGAAGACTTGCCTTATTACCATTCAGATCCAGTATTTAGCTTAATATCAAACCAGTTTGAACGTTTTTACATCGGCCCAACCATAATCCTTATATTTTTCACTGCTGGACACAAGATGTCTCCTACTTGAGTGTCAAATCCATTCTCATGTATGTGCACTGGAGGTTTCAATTTTTCACTCCAAACTACTCATGATGTCACAAATCATTCTTACAGTCCCAGTCCTTAAAATCTGATTTTCAGTGAGCACAGAAAAACTTTCCAGTTTCAGCAGATGAATGTGAAAACAGCCTTCTAGTGTCAAACTCTGCACATACATCATTCTGCACAGTGACTCTCAAACATCCAACTATGGGAACAATAAGAAAAGCATATTTTTGAATGGAGGGGGACTTAAAGTACACAATCAAAGGGGTGTGATGGATATATGTTGCAGTTAGAAGAGTATGCCATGTAGGTGTAGCATTTGCCCGCATGGACTAGCTAACTTAAATTCTTTACTTAACAGGATATCTTTGCCAAGATTCTTTGAAAATAGGAATTATTCCCTTGCTAGGCTTAATAAAGCTGAAATAAATAATTAACAAATCTCTCATTGTTTGCATTCCATTCCTCTCTATGTAAATGTTTCATCGGTGGTGTCTTGTACCTAACCCTCTCTGTGGGTGGTTGGCACTATGAGACACAATAAATAAAATACCTATCCATTGAATGTGCTGTGTATGAGTAATCTGTTTTGACGACTGTCCTGGTGTGTGCTTTTCATAGACATAAAATGAATGGATCTGTGCAGCAGGACAAAAGCCATGTTGAGGGATAGATGGGTAGAGGAAGCCAAAGAAAAGCCCTGTTTAGAGGAGAAAAATGCTTGTTTTGGGAGAAAATCCAAGTGAGAATGAAAGAGAAAATAGAAGAGGAAGGCAATCTGCGAGGCAGAATGTAGGGCCAAGTTACTCAAAGCAAAAGGCAGAGATAAAAAAGAGTGATAAAGAAAGAAAGTACATGCATTTGTGTGGGAGCATCTCCAGCAACATGTGTCAGTTTTTTTAATGTAACACAGGACAATGTCACATATTGTATTGCACATATTGCTTTTTGCATGTATATGTGTTTGTGTAGATATAAAGTATACGTGAGTTTGTTTTTGTGTGTGTAATGTTTTTTCTTTTGTCTCTTCTCACCAGTACTGAATGTTCCCTCATGTCCTTCACTTCAAGGACAGTGACAGTGGGAGAGGAAGAAAAAAACGATACAGGAGAATGAAAGACAGAAAGCATGCTGCAGACAGCCTTAAGATCTCCACTCCTTTCACTGCATTCACTCCCTCTACCCTTGACTGCATTTCTGCCCTTTCACTCTTAGGTCCTCCACCCTGACTTGTAAATGTAGAAGAATATACTGTAGGGAGTAGGAAGCAATTCAAGAATTCACTGTCCTTTTCTCCTCATCTTTCACTCCTCCTCTTCTCTGTTATGCCCACTATAATACTTTATATTTTCTACAATACCTTTTACCTCACCTATATTCCTTCCCTTTTCCTGTCCTGATTTTTATTGTTTACCCTCCCCTCTAATGTTGTATTTTTCTTAATTTCCTGTTTCTCCTTCAGTTCTTTCTTTTCCTCATTTATTCCTCTCCACCCTTCTTTGGCTTACTCAGAGATCATCACAATTCCCTGTAGCCCCTTCTTCTCACTCTCCTCTTTCTCCTTTTGTCTCCCCCATTCTTTTCCCAACCTCATACCCATTTCTAGTCTCCCTATAGTATGTCACTGTTCCCATCCTCCTGCCACCTTCTCTTTCTCTCTCTAGTTCTTCTCTCTCTCTTTGCCCCACTCTGTCCTCCTTCTGCCCTCTTCTCTTTAATGTGTCATTTAGCTAAGTATTTAGGTATTACATGCAGCACCAGAACCTACGTAGTTTTCCAGTCTCTCTCATTTTTCTTCTCCCATTTTCCCTGTATATGCTCTTTCCAGTAAAACATGCATTAAAAAATCTTGAGCAAGCCAGATGATGGATTTAGAGGACTATACAAAAATGATTGTGTAAACTTGTAAAATCAGGTTATACTGTTTAAATTACATTAAGTTTCAAATTTGACTTCATATTTGAAAATTTCCCACTCTAAAACAGACTTTGAAAATTAAATTCCAAACAGCTTCTCCATTTTCATTTTAATATGGTCATAGAATGCCCATGTGAGTATGTAAAAATGAAAATGCAAATTGGAATATTGCTTTCATTTTTAATTTTACTCTAATAACATGTGGAAAGTTATAATGTTATTGTGGAATTACATTTTCATTTTCAAGTTTGCACTATTGTTTTAAGTCCTCACATTATCCTTATCCTTGTCCACATTTCCACACCACTAAACAAATCTACATCACCCCTTCTGCACACATGCTCACCTCTGAATCATTTATGTCTACATCAATAAATCTGAAGACACATACAATTAAGTTGCATCAGCTCCATAATTTATGGCCCACCGTTTTCACCTGTCATCCCGATTTGCCGGAGAAAAGCCCATTCTGATGAAACCACATGTCACACTGCATGCACGAACAAAGACACACCAGGACAAAGAGCAAAAACGTCCTGCAGCCTGTCTGATGAGCTGTTTGTGTGATGCCCTCCTGCTGCTGAGCAGTGTGTTTGCCTGCTTCAGTGAGTGTGAATGGCAAAGCCACACCCATACAAACAAATGACAAAAAATTGAACAATCAATTCACTAATGCTGTTACAGTAAAAAACAAGTCTTATGAAGTCTTAAAATGTCCATGTTGTTTAACAATTTACTGTGTAGGGAGTTCATCAGTATCAATGGACAGCTCAAAGCCAATCATTGACAGATGTCACACTGAGCTCATGATGGAAAAACAAGTTGAAAACACCAACACATTGCTGGCACCAACATGCACCAACTCCAACTAAACTTAATTTTAGCAACTGTTAGGGGGAAATGCTCAGTTTTTATTTAATCAAGCTAACATGATACTTTCAAACATGGATGCTTTTGCTGGAAGAGTTACCTGAAAGTTGACTTACGCTTGGGACACACTGGATGCTTGGGCAGAACGTGTGCATCACGGAACCTCTTGCTTTTCATTTCGGCATCCATGTTAACAGGTTAGAGTAGCCACACAGCCTGTATGAGATGCTGCTGTGTTGCGTCATCTAGAGATTTGAGGTCTCGCCTATTTTCTCTGCATGATGCGCATGGTTCTGAGCAGAAATAGACAGGGAACACAATAGAGAGATAGGGCTGCCAGTGGTAGAAGCGCTGCAGCAGACATGCTTCCTGTGTGGACGCTGCAAGTGTGCAAGACGCAGCAGTTCAACGACACACACGCACTGCTGAGGTTCACACATCCAATGTGTCCCAGGTGTTATGGTACACTTCCAAGTTGTATTCTGAAATATGCTATATTGTTTATGTTTTTTCATTATTATATACAGATTAGCAGTGACACACAGACACACACACACACTCCACACACTCCATTCAGTGTCACGTTAGCACAATCAGGCAAAGCACAAATACCCACTGCACTCACAAGGAAAGCCAGCCTTTATTTCCCTGAAAACAAATAATTTTAAAAATATTTCTACAAAGTAAATATTTGTAAAAACCCACTATTTATGCTTGGCCGAATACCAGATTCAGATTTGGCTCCACCACAGATGCTAGTGCCTGCCGCACTAGTCGTCTGTGTCTTTACAACCACCTTGTCTGTTGTAGGTATTTGAAGATGAACCAATGAAGAGCCTTAACCATCCTACCTGAAAACAGATCAGAACAGGACACACAACTGGACACACACTGCACAGTTAAGATTTATTTCATCAAAGAAAAGCCAGTCAAATGGCTCAAAGGGAAGATGAATGTATCTTTCCCCCTTTGCTGTCCTTAGCTAGTCCCTCTGCTCACTCTCTGTGTAATATGACCATGCCATAACGTGTTAGATAAGATAAGATAAGATACACTTTAATGTCCCCATAGGGAAATTTGTTCTGGACTCCGTCCTGCAGTTCCACAGAAGATAAAATCATACATACTGCATAGTAAAAGAAGAAACATCAACATCTCAACAGCACGTGGCTTCCATACACAGTTTACACATACACATATACACATACATAAAGTCTAGTCCTGAAGTCTAGAGCAGAGACTTTCAACGTGGACCCTCCAGTGTATTATCAATATCAACCTGACACACTTATAAGAGAAGATCTGAGGGATGAATACATTGGTTGACCACTGCCTTAAAGTCACCCACTGCCTTCAAACTGCCCTCAGGGCAGTGGCCTCAGGAATCATCATTTCCTCAGTCTTCTTCACATTCAGCACAAGATGGTAAGTGTCACACCATTGCACAAATCTTTCTATTTCAGAGTGCTAAGCTGATCAACTGCAGTCTCTGTGCATTAGGCCAAGTATGCCTGTGTCATCTGAGAATTTAATGATATAGTTCTCAGGGTGGATTTTTTTTCTTCACGTTTGTGTAGAGTGTGAAGAAGAGGAGGACTCACAAAGCTGCTCTGCTTCTGTTCAAATTGGAGAATACCAATGTTTCAAATTGTCCCTATGGCTTCAAAACTGGAGCAGACACTGATGCACCACAGGTGTAGTTAGGGCACAGCAGGAGGCATGGTGTATCTCAGCAGGCTAAAGAAGAAAAGCTATGACTATATGACACTGGTCAGGTAATTCTCCCTAACCACCGAAAGCAGAACAAGTATTTTATGTACAGAGAGGTGCTTACATTTGGGTCTCCCGGCACGACAAAAAGATATGTTTCTTCTTAACAGAGTTATCATTAAGTTAATAGAGATGGAAATCTTTTAACCATGAGGTGGTGGGATTGCTTCATAGAAAAATTTAATCTCAGCATGAATTCAGTATACTGTATCTACAGTAGAGAGCTGGGGTTCAGTGCCATAGGAAACATATTGATCTCAAACATGAGGTTAGGGTTATTGTGATTAATAAATTATCACATGTTATAATGAAGAATGAGGATGGTCACAATAATGCCACAATACAGTAAGTCCTGGACTTTTTTTGTAAATACACACTTTATCGCCTGTATTTAGATGCTTATGGGTATGCTGGTAAAATATCCAAGTGGCTGGTAGATTTGCTTCACTCACCAGCCAAAAAAACAATAGTAATCTATTGAGTGGCCATTTACTAAAAAGTTAAATTTTTCACCCTGATTGTGCCTTAAAGAGAGTGATTTGAGATGGTGATAATGATTGATTTTGTTCTGCTGAGTTATTTAGATTACATGATTGAATTAAATTAATTATTGTTTTGCATGTTTTGTATTATTATTATATTATTGATGTTATTAGTATTAAATTTGATCATTTTTTCAAAGCTGAAACAGCAACTTCTTAGTCATGTTGGTTTTAATTTCAATTGTAGCCTCTGACCCACAGAGAAACTACAGGACCAAAAGTCTTCTCTCTGATGTTATTATGATGTGCATCCTAGGTATCTTCTATTACCAGTGACTGAAAAACATATTACAAGACTGACAAATTGATAAGAGCTTTTTATACTCAAATGAGACTTTTCCAAATAGCTTCCCAGCAGAGCTGTGCAGTGCATTGGTGTAGCCTAATAGGTTCAGGATAGAATAATCTTCTTTCTTTTTTCTGACTATAGCAGATATTATTCATTATGACAAACTGTTTTTCCCCGGGCTGTATGAATTAAATTTTTAACTTTCAGAATTCTGTGGCATTTTCCTTTAACTGAAGCTACTTAAGCTTCAGTTTGCTATTTATCTTCATTGGGCTGGCTCAGCCTCTCCCCTGGGCAACCTATGGCTGCTGTCAGGTTGTACAGTAAATCGTGACCGTGGTTTTAAATCCTTGCAATGGTCCCTGCAGTAAACGGCGAAGTGAAACAAGGAGACTGCAGTATTTCTAGAATCTATATCTGGTTTGCCCAAAACACTGTGTGATGATACCATAAATGTGGCCATAAAACACCAAAAGCTTTCAAATACCATTAAAGGCAATTCGACTTTTCTTGTTTTGTACTGACACAGCAAATGGGCTAAACAACATACATCTTCAGCATAGCTGCAAAATCAACAAACAAAATTCCCATAGAATCTAAAAAGTTTCAATGTAAAGGAATGCAGAAATACATAATCACAACTAGTTGTGTATTGAATTAATATGCTTAACTAGAGTGTAGTTTCAACTAATTTTAGCTTAACACTGTCCCTGTCACCTCACATCTGTAGTAGTGTGTTTATTCTCTGCTTTAAATTGAATCCACAGACAATGACATACTGATAAATGCAAATTAATTTAACTAAAGTGGTTAACAAATGAATAAATGAGGTATCTGTTTATCAAACAGATAAATGAAGAATCAACCAGAATGAGCATAATGCTTTCTCAGTGGTGAGTTATAGGTTATGAATGACTGATGGTGAAATGTCAGAATGATAATGTAATTACCGTAAATTAGTAGAGGCTGAGGTAATTTAACTACTCAACTTATCTAAGAAGAAGAAGGAGGCAGGAGAGATTTTGTTTATTCTACTTTTGTAGCTGTGTCCTCAGGTGAACTGGTGACTCAGCGAGCTGCCTGCTGTATCAGGTCAATGAGAAATCAGCTGTTTAAGCTCTGGCGTCCCAGCAGATGTTTTCCATTTGTGAGCATTGTAGGAGCCTTAAGACATAGGGCCCTATTTTAACAATCTAAAGGGCAGGGTCTGAAGCGCATAGCGCAATTGCATTTAGGGTGTGTCCAAATTCACTTTTGCTATTTTAACGGTGGAAAAATGGTTGATGCACCAGGCACATGGTTCAAAGGGGTTGTACTTAGTCTCCTCATTAATCATGGGTGTGTTTTCGGCGTAACATGCAATAAACCAATCACAGTGTCATCTCCCATTCCCTTTAAGAGCCAGGTGCGCTTGCACCTTGGTGGATGTCTATTATGATGGCGCATTTGCCAAGTAGTAAGACGGAGGGCTTCTCTGCAGAAGCGACGGATCTCCTCCTGCACAAAGGGAAAGCGCACGATCCATACGCACACACTAACCCCTGCTGCCCCTAGACCCTCCTGTGGTCAGCCACATACCACTAGTTTATCCTAGTTTGGTTTTTGAAAAGGTTTATTTTTTTTAATTACAGCTTTAGTTTCTTTAAAATCGTTTTGTTCAGTCATGGAGTGACAGGTCAAATCAGCAGAGTTTTAATTGCTGAAAGTATGGAAACTTGATCACTGTAATCTGAAAAATATTAAAGAATATATATAAGAATATAGAAGCTGTGCAGATTTATTTCCTTCATTAGTTTAATCATTTTTCTCACCTCATTTGTTTCCTCATGTGTTCATCATGTCATTATATATTGATGAAGCAGGAAAGTCGATCTGTGTCTGATCCGTTGTTGTCAGTCTGTTTAAATACCAACGTGTATTGTCACAATATGGTCAAATAATTAAACAATTTAATCCGTCATTTTTTAAATTATATTAACATACACAATAATAATCTTTCACATTATGATCCTTTTATTTGTTACTTTTTGCATGTGTGCGCTGCTGTGTGTCCTGTGTTTGTAACAGGCAGAGTGTATGTTGTGCAGCCACCTGTGTAGTTGCATATTACATAATGCACCCTTAAAATAACAGTGAAACATTGTGCCATTGACTTTAGACCAGGTATTTGTTGGTCAGAAATTGCTCTCTGCCGCCTAAAGATAGCAATGCGCCAACAATACGCTTGACCACACCTTACTTTTAGACCAACACGCCCATGGGCGCACTAATGGGTGCAAGTGCCATTTCTATTTTAACACAGTGGGCATTGGACAGGAAAATGACAACTGCATTGGTCTTAAAATAGCAAAGACACTTGTGCTGCGCTTAGCGCCACTCTGCGCCGGCCATAAGATAGGGCCCAAAGTGTTGTTTTAACAGGTTCTTCAGGTGATTCGCTGAATCACCACAGGGTTGAACGGTTAGATGAAGGAGGCAATACCAGTCTGATATGTTTGTCTCTGGTAATACAGTGTTGAAGATGTCTTGATCCGTGGAAGAGTGGGTTGTATACTTTGAAGTCTCCTGACTGACTACACTGATTTTCTTTCTCAATAGCTTGAAAAATAATTTCACTGGCCGAACAAAATTATACTTCAAGCAGGGCTGAATAAGGATATAGGCCATGTCATTAGCCCAGGGAGCCATCTTGTCTGGTGGGTGCTGGTCAAAGGAAAAGTAAATAAATAAATAAAAATTGCTGTGAGGCCTTTGTCATCTTCTTCTGTGAGGTAACAAATGAACATGAAATTGAGGGGTGGGATACAGTTTGATGTGCATCACAGTTCAAGTCTGTGAGGAGATGTCAAATCTTCAGGTGTGCAAGGAAGAGAGCAGAGAAAAGAGGAGGCAAAGAAAGCCCAGTATAGAGGTATGTCATCTTATGTTTACATTAAAATGCTGTTTTAATATTAGTTTGTCTTATTTGTATCAGCTAGCTAGCTAGCTATCAATAAAGCTAATGCTAGATAATGATGTTATGATAGCTGCGAGCCTCAGATAACATTACAGATTGAAGAATATGAGACTAAATGGCAAGCCACTAGCTAGATATCTGGATAACTGCTCCTTCATAAAACATAAGGCATTGTGCTGGAATTTTACTGACCAATATCAGTGATGATGGCTAATGCTATTTTCAAAAAAAAAACAAAAAAAACTGGTTTCTGCACTGGGTTGCACCAGTTATGTGTAAGCTGGCATGAGCCACTCGACATTGTAGCACATTGCACAAAGCGTTAATCGATGTTGAAATATCATATCAATAAATTAGGTCTCTCATGAATTACTGTGTTGCAAAATGCCATGCAATTAATGAAAAAAAAAAATATGTTGTGTGGCTCACCATTAGTGAGTTCTGTGACATTTTATGATGTACAACTACCCCGAGGGTATGTGTGTAAATATTTGTTACTTAGAGTTATGTTGTAATTTATCTCTGCGGTGCAAGCTTTTATGTTAGCAGTCTAATGCATAAATCACAACTTAGTAATAATTTACATTATAACTAATTTTGAACTAATACACAGCTGGTGCAACAGGCTGCAGCAGTTATTTGTCCTACTCTGCAGCTACATGTTTTTCCCTGTACCAGGATCTACTCTATAACTGTCCAGATGCACTCAAGAAATATTTGCAGAAGCCCCCAACTGCTAGAGAAGGGACACCTGATCTCCCAATTGTTTGGGGTCTCTGTAATTGATAGTACACTGCTATGTTGCCATTATTGTTATTATTATTATTATTATTGAATGTTACTGTTACACCTCATTACTAGGTAAAAGTAGGTCTTAGTCAAATTAAATTAAGTGTATTTGTACACTGCTACTTTATATGCAGTAGAATGACACAAAGAACTTAATGTAGTGGTGTACCAGTATGGATGTACTGTATGTTTGAATACAGCTGCAAGTCAAGCAACATCCAGAGCTATCAAGCAGTCCAGCTGCTTCCGGCTAAGCTGCTAATATTTAACAATTTATTCATTCTTTGATACATCATTTGTTTGTTTGAGAAATCATTTTAATTTATAAAAATAAAAAAATATACATATACATGCAACAGTGTGAGATACCAAAACAATGTAGCCCAGGGTGTAGCCTAGCATGCTGTTGGGCCTCAAACAAAGAGGCCACACAGAGAAGGCCTACATGTAACCTGTGGAGCCTGCCCACGGGGTGCCTCCTTTCCTTTGTTCCCCGAGATAAAGGAACAGCACCAAAAACGACAATGGGAGTCCGTTGCAAACTCCATTTCCAGTAATGATTTGTAATTTTCACACCTCAGCAGGGAACAGTCAACATACAGTGTCATTGGCGGAGGCACTCCTGCACAGTGGAGCATCCTGATGACACAGCCATAACATCACCATTCCTTTTAAAGACGAGTACACTCTGAAAAACATGCCCTTTCCCATGTGGACTGAGCTAGGAAGAACATCAGTTCCTCTGTGAGTCAGTTTGACTAAAGGGGGTACCCCACGCACATGCTCTCCCCTCACCTAAGACTCCCTTTGCTGGATGAGGCGAGACTTCACTGTATTCACCCAAACACCATCCCTGGATCCAAGAGGGATCACTGCTGCAACCAGCACTCTCAAATTTACCTGCAGGAGTAAGAAATGGAGTTTTCTTCAGGAAGATGCAGAACTTCTCTGCCCTACTGTTCTCCACCGAGTCGATTGTTTTGTCCACCACGCTGCTGAGGATCAACCGCCATTAGATTCTCCAACAGCATGAGGACAGCCACCATCAGCATCCAAGCTGAGGACAGAGTCGGACAGAAAGACGGACTTCACACACACACACCCTGGTCACTTTCTGAAGCAACCACGTAAGAGGCGTAAGTCTGCGCAGAAGCAGTGTTAGTTGTGTGCTCTTTCTCTCTCAGCATCAGTGCTGTTGTTTAGCTTTTAGCTTAGCTTTATTGCTACTATTTTGTTGTGTGTGTTGACGGACTGCTGTGTCCATTTGTTCTGCTTTACTGTTAGGAGTATTTTGAGTTTGCTGCTTGTTTAGTAGTGTTCACCACGCTAGACTGTTTTTGTGTTTGTCCTGTTTGGGACTACTGTTGGATTGCTTTCTCTACTTCTTCCCCATCTTGCGACTAACACACACATGCACGCACACACACACACATACACACCCCGACATCTTTTTGCACATCAGATGTTACTGTTGGACAAAGCGTTGCTTGTCTTTCGCTATCCACCATTAGACACGTGTGTTTTCATGGAATTGAGTGACTGCAAGACACCAACCACCAGGTGCCACCATCTTTCTATTGTCTAACCAAGACACAGCCATACTTCCGCCATCTGGTTCTCACACGATGTGACTTCCTCCCATAGTCACGTCTGCATCACAGACCGACGACGTCATCATGTCAGGCGAAGTCGCCATCTTGGCATATACACACGCATTCCCCTGCATGTGTTCAACCCTGTACATAGCTGCTTTTTATGAGACTACCTTGTTTTGGTTATTGGTCCCGGTTTCCCTGAAATTGTGGTGCCCTGCAATTGTTAATTCATATTAACAATTCTAGTAGTTTATCATTAATAAATTATATCTGATAATTAATTATTGATATTAATCAACTGTGCTTCTCACATATCTGATGGTTTTGTCCCCCATGTGAGATTCTTTAACTGTTGGTGCCTGAATTATCGATTGACATTGACAGTTTTTTGATTTGATCATTCATGATTGTCTATGATAATTATGAATTGTTACTAATGACCAAACACACTCCTACCCATTCCAACAACACTATTTTATATAAAACACGATATCCCTTGAGTTTATTTCTCCAGACTAATGTTAAATTGAAGCTTCCATGCTTCACCATGGTCATTCACATTTAAACGTGAATTGCATAGTTCAATACATTACACAAATATTCAGAGACACACACATCTAAAATGTCATCCCTATCCCAACTACTTGATTAGGTTACACAATAAAATCAACATTCAATCTTTGTTGACTATACTTCTATAAACATGGTTTCTACAACCCTGTCTCCTCGAAATTACGTTCCCACACAACTAAACTGCATTCTCAATTACGTATCTACGGAAACGTATTTTGTCCGTGATTACATTTGTTTGTAACGTATCACTTTCCTACAATGCTATTAGCTATTTTAATTCGAACAACCTTTCTCTACTTTAACATACATATATTGGTGACCGGCTTACGCATTTTTCTAAACAAACCTGGATTTGTCCTTTTTCAACGTGACGGTACTCATTTTAATTAATGGATTGATTTATAATTGCTGTGCATCTTGTATCTCCACTGACATCTGATAATTTGCGCATTATGACCGCTTTTTAAGTAACCGCCTACCATTGCTGTGAAGAATAAAATGAGAGAAAGAAATGACGTCTTCAAATTTTCCGGCCATTGTTGTCTAACCTCATAAGAAGGGACTGAAAAAAGAAAGAAATCCTAAATGTGTCAAAGGGAATTCCCAGTGACATCATGCTTAGTAAGGTCCCACAAAATGGACCCCCTCTCCCCGCCCCCCACAACACCTCCTTTTTTTCGCTTTACTTCGTCTTCTTCATCACTTTTTTGACAGACAGTGGATGGCTCAACGAACCAGGCAGACTAGCGACCCCACGTGTGTCTACACTGAAATGACATCTTCATTCCTGAAAACCCGAGGTTGCAAGCAAGACAAGTTGGCGGGTTTTCAGTCCGCCAAAAGAGTAATTCGTAAAATGTTGGCGCATGCGCAAATACCCACCCCTCCCCCCACCACACACACACACACACAAATATATATGTCTAAAATAAAGCAACATCTCTACGTGTTCTGAACATAGATCATCTAGATGCAGTGTAATTACTAGTCCGGTTGTAGTAGATATTTGATATATTCAGTAGCTATGTTGTTTTATGAACTTATTTCATGACCCTACTTCACAAAACAGAAGAACTGCCATCCCAAAAACGCCATTTATGAAACATTCACTAAAATATCTTAAACAAACCAACATCTTAACTGTTTTAGTAGTAGTTAGTTAGTAGTAGTTAGTAGTTTTAAAAAAACATTAGCGTTTTTAATATATTAGGAAGGTGTAAATACTAAATTGAGAGTACACTAGGGAGTTTAAGGGGATGATAAACACATTTGCGTAATCAGATTTTAAATATCTAACTGCTTTATGAGTGAAAATTAATTTTAACCATATTTTACCCATATCTGACAGCATCCCCAATTGTTGACTATATTTACATGATAGCTGAAGCCCAGATCTCTCTATTACAGTTGGTCCCATGTCCGTACCCCCTTTTGTTGATGAATTATAAGCCTTCAAATATGTACAGAGGTCAAGGTTCAAAGGTCAGTTTTTCAAAGCAGGAGCTATGTAGGATCTCCATACTTACTTATGTTATTTTCCAGGTCGAGACCTTTCCAAAAATGTATTTGGTGTAGCTCTATGACAAAGTTTTAATTTTCACATTTCATGGACACAAGCCGTCCCAGGCCTAGTTTCTTCACAAGTAATCCTTCATACACACACCAAAATTATACTACAAATGAGTTTAATAGAAATTTAGTAACAAACAGTCAGAAAACATGCTTTTTACAGAGGTTGCGCTCAGTGTTCACAGCTTTGCTAAAATTCACCTCTGGATGGCAATATCAGTACATACAATGTGTGCTAATTGAATCTAAACATGAGTATCTTAGCTATATTTTATCACAGAAAATTCTAAGTTATACCATTTTGTTTGGCATTCCTTGTCACCAATGATGGTTGCAATATGATTATCCCCTAAATAAACATTGAATCAAACTTGGCTTAAGAAGCACATGAAATTCAAGCAAAGCCATCCCTTATTTTATGACTGATGTCTGGCAAATGTTCTTATCTGAGGTCACACCAGAGTGAAAAACAAAAGGGGGAGAACAGTGTGTGTGCTTGTGTGTGTATGTAGGCATAGCTAGAAGAAGAGAAAGAAGATTTGGAATAGATCAGATTGTACCAACTCATAAAAACATCTTTAAAAAATGATGAGGTTAAATTGTGGTAAAACAGTCTCTTCTTTTTCCCAAGGAAAAGTCCAGTTTTTCTGAGACGTGACTTTTTGGTTTTTGGTCTTTGTGATAAATCTCACTTCTGGGGATTCTCTGGAGATAGGATGGGAAGGGACTTTCCTGCATGGGAGGAGTTGAAACTGACACCTTAATGTTGAGGAAGGACTTTCAGTTTACCTTTGAAGGAATTTCCAAACCGAAGTTGAATATACATCCATATTCTTGAGGTTAGAGCCTATCATTGATTGACCCCAGACCTTCTTTGGGCTTTCACAGAAAGTAGCTGAAGAAAAGGAAGGGTAACAGTTTCCCTACAATTATGTATTTGGGAATCTTAAATAGGCCTAAACATTAAATATGAAAAAGATATAAAATAAATATTCATTAACTATTCCCAAACAGTTCCAATGCTGCTAATTTTCTTTCAGGAAATGGGTTAGTGAGTGTCCAGGAAGGTCAAAAGCACAGTGAGGAATCCAGAGGAATTCTAAACTTTAGGATTGTTTGTGATTCTGTTTGGATTTTTAGGTTGCATAAATCACAGTCCACATCAACTTTACAGCTAGTCATAAATATTTATAATACTTCAAATAGATTAAAGAGACCCAGTATAAAATCTGCCATTTCTGGCATAGCTCCACAAATAATACAGTTGCCAGTGATTATACTAATCTATCACAGAGTCTCTACATTAAATTATCCATCTCCCTGTGCCATTTTTTTGCAGAATGTGAGGCTACCAAAGTACTACAACTTCAGTCATAAATACACTAAATGTCTCCAGAAAGTTCTCAAACTTCAACTGTATTTTGAGCATTATACGAAACCCTTAATGCTGACTATTAGAGTAGTTTTAACATGGGTGAATGTACTTTCCTTTCCTGATTTGAACTTGATGCCTGATTTGAACTTGCCTGATTATCAGAGCAAATGGCATGTGTTCTTTATTTTTTGTTAAAATTAGCATTATTGGTGCATGGTAATCAAACTAAGAGAAAGAAAAGTTTTGTCAACTATTCCCCTTTGGTTTGTTTAAGTTATTGTGAAAATAAAAATATATTTACTATGCATACTATTTGCATTTCATAGTGCAAATGTTTAATAAACATAGTAAATGGGACAGCTCCAGAGGCAATGTCCTTTAGGTGACCCAGCACTCTCACTTCCTTGTTGAAGTGAGCATGAAAATAATTTCCATTATGTGGCTCATTTAAGTATATAGTAAGTATATAATTTTGCCTTTATGCTACACATTTCTTGTCCTTATGCCCTGTGTGTCATCCTATACCTACACATTAGTTTAGCGTGTGTGACTGCAGGGTTGCTTTGTCAGGGGAGATATCAGGACCACAGCCAACTCCACTGCCACTGGTTCTCCTCACAGCTCCAGTCGATGGCCAGTGATCGTCGACTCCAGCTGAGAGTAACCCGATTTGACTGTTGTCAGCCTATTGAATGGGCGTTATCAGCACACGTCAGTCCCAAACTTATGGGCTAGTAGGGGCCTACCAACCTAATAGTAGGTTCGGGAGGCTATTATCACCCATTTATTTCAGAAACTTAAGAAGACGTGGTTTGTGAAGGAGGCAACCCGGTCTCCTCAAAATTATGTTCACACACAACTAAACTGCATTCTCAATTACATTTCTACGAAAACGTATTATGTCCACAATTACGTTTGTTTGTAACGTATCATGAATACGTTTCTATCAACATATCTTTGCTTTCTTACAATGTTATTAGCTATTTTAATTCGAACAACCTTTCTCTACTTTAACATACATATATTGGTAACAAGCTTACACATTTTTCTTAACAAACCTTGTTATGTCCTTTTTCAACGTGCCGGTACTCATTTTAATCAATGGATTGATTTATAATTGCTGTTTATCTTGTATCTCCACTAACATCTTATGATTTGCGCATTATGGCTGGTTTTTAAGTAACCGCCTGCCGTTGCTGTGAAGAATAAAATGAGATAAAAGAAATGACGAACTCAAATTTTCTGGCCATTGTTGTCTAACCTCATAAGAAGGGACTGAAAAAAGAAAGAAATCATAAATGTGTCAAAGGAAATGACAACATTTTAATTTTCACATTTCATGGACACAAGCTGCCCCAGGCCTAGTTTCTTCACAAGTAATCCTTCATACACGCACCAAAATTATACTACAAATGAGTTTAACAGAAATTTAGTATCAAACAGTCAGACTAAAATTCACTAAAATTCACCTCTGGATGGCAATATTGGTACATACAATGTGTGCTAATTGAATCTAAACATGAGTATCTTAGCTATATTTTATCACAGAAAATTCTAAGTTATACCATTTTGAAGTATCAAACTGGAATTCACAATTAATCATTTATGCACATGTCAGATTTCATTTTTGCTCTTTTCACCTCAATAAATTTTATACACTTCATTTATTTGTCCATAGCATAGACCATAGGTTATGTCCTTACAGTCACTTCAAGTTTTATATTTTTCATTTACATAGCACATTTCAGCAATAAGGCATCATATCCTATCTCAAAACTATTAGCCTATTATTCCATTCTGTAAATAGATTTAAAGTTTTCAGTTTAATTCTAATATTACTTTGTTTCATTATTGTTATTAAGAATAATAATGGGCAGCACTTCAAAGTGCTCTGTGAAACTAGGCCTGGGACGGCTTGTGTCCATGAAATGTGAAAATTAAAACTTTGTCATAGAGCTACACCAAATACATTTTTGGAAAGGTCTTGACCTGGAAAATGAGATATGTAAGTATGAAGGTCCTACATGGCTACTGCTTTTAAAAATTGACCTTTGAACCTTGACCTCAGTGCATATTTGAAGGCTTGTAATTCATCAACAAAAGGGAATATGGACATGGGACCAACTGTTATAGAGAGCTCTGGGCCTCAGCTATCATGTGAATATAGTCAGCAACTGGGGACGCTGTCAGATATGGGTAAAATATAGTTAAAATTAATTTTCACTCATAAAGTAATTAGATATTTAAAATCTGATTACACAAATGTGTTTATCCCCTTAAACTCCCTAGTGTACTCTCAATTTAGTATTTATAACTTCCTAATATATTAAAAACGCTAATATTTTTTTTAAAACTACAATTCCAATGAGCCTTGCCATGCTTCTTGATACAAATAAGCACCACAGTTGTAGTTCTTCTGGTTGTAGAGTAGGGTAGTAAGATAGGGTCGTGAAAAGATCTATCTGTTGAATATATCAAACATTTAATACACCCGAACTAATAATCACACTGCATCTAAATGATCTAGGTTAACAAAAGATGTTAAGATGTTGGTTTGTTTAAGATATTTTAGTGAGTGTTTCATAAACAGCGTTTTTGGGATGGCAGTTCTCCTGTTTTGTAAAGTAGGTTGTGAAATAGGTTCATAAAACAAAATAACTACTGAATATATCAAATATTTACTACAACCAAACTAATTACACTGCATCTAGATGATGTATGTTCAGAACATGTAAAGATGTTGCTTTATTTTAGACATATATATTTGTGTGTGTGTGTGTGTGTGTGGTGGGGGGGAGGGGTGGATGTTTGCGCGTGCGCCAACAATTTACGAATTACTCTTTTGGCGGACTGAAATCCCGCCAACTCATCTTGCTTGCAACCTCGGGTTTTCAAGAATGAAATGTAGACACACGTGGGGTTGCTAGCCTGCTTGGTTTGTTGAGCCATCCACTGTCTGTTGAAAGAGCGAAGAAGAAGATGAAGTAAAGCGAAAAAAAAGGGGGTGTTGAAGGGGGCGGAGGGGGGTGTCCATTTTGGGAATTCCCTTTGACACATTTAGGATTTCTTTCCAGAAAATTTGAGTTTGTCATTTCTTTCTCTCATTTTAGTCTTCACAGCAATGGCAGGCGGTTACTTAAAAACCGGCCATAATGCGCAAATCATAAGATGTTAGTGGAGATACAAGATAAACAGCAATTATAAATCAATCCATTAATTAAAATGAGTACCGGCATGTTGAAAAAGGACATATCAAGGTTTGTTAAGAAAAACGCATAAGCCTGTCACCAAAATGTATGTTAAAGTAAGAAAGGTTGTTCGAATTAAAATAGCTAATAGCATTGTAGGAAAGCAAAGATATGTTGATAGAAACTGATATTCGTGATACGTTAAAAACAAACGTAATCACGGACATAATGCGTTTTCGTAGAAATGTAATTGAGAATGCAGTTTAGTTGTGTGTTAACGTAATTTTGAGGAGACAGGGTTGCCTCCTTCACAAACCGCGTCTTCTTCAGTTTCTGTTTTGATGGTGGGCGGGGCTCCATCAGAACACTGAAATCAATTGGTGATAACAGCCTCCCGAACCTACTATTAGGTTGGTAGGCCCCTACTAGCCCATAAGTTTGGGACTGATGTGTGCTGATAACGCCCATTCAATAGGCTGACAACAGTCAAATCGGGTGGAGTAATCCATTAATCAACAGAACACAATATAAAGAAACACAGCAGCCAATGGTGAGTGATCCACATCCTCGATGCTAACCATTTTGTTTTCTCTTGTTTACAGATACCAGGCATGATTAGTGAGGCCTTGCATGTTTGTGTCTGCCCCTTGGCATGCCCACCAGCTGGAGCAAACCCCAAATGCACCCCTTTGTGAGTCATTTGCTTGCTTCTTCTCTGTTATGTGACATATTATGCACATTTCCAGGTCTATATTTTAATCCGGGGCTCTACTTGAATATCTTTGCATGGTTTACAGTTCAGAAAAGTCCTTATTTAACTCAAACTGAACCTTTATGCAGCCCCGCAGTTCAGCTTCTGTCTTTAACAGGTTTTAGCTGTCTTCTAAAGGCCTCCTGATGAACCCACTGTTTTCTGATTGGCCAGCTCTCAGAAGCTGCACCTTGGCAGACTTCCACTGGCTCCAGAGGCTGAAACCATGACACAAACAAGAGTAGTAGGATTTTACTACTTTTTGTTGTTGTTTACTCAAAATGTCAACTTCTCAAATCCATCCATACATGTTTAAATTGATATTCGATCCAAATTTGGAACCAATATCCAATATGGAACAGGACATGTGTGATGAGTAAAAGTCAACTTGTCAGCAAGGTAGAAAAAATGTTGCAAAGGAAGCATTTTGAGAGCATTTCTACATTAACCTCAAGTCCTGGAACTTTCAATAACATTATAACATTATGACAGTAACATAACAATAACAGTGTATAACCATAACAATAACGTAGAATCATAAAAATCACAATATGTAACCTTTAAATGCTGCATCCCAGTTCAGGCCATACTTTGGAGTCTATATTTAAAGACCAAATACTTCATAAAGGCCTGAAAAGGATTGATCCCATCATAAAGGTAAAGTATGACCTTGTGCCTGGATCTGGAGGATGTATCCTTTGTGCGTCTCAGTATTCAACCATTCAGTGTACATGTCAATAATTAATGGCGTATTCAGCTTATCCATGTTACATTTTGAAGATGGGGAAATATAAGTGATCATGTAATACAGTATTTAGTGGTCTTCATTCACTAGTAAATGCATCACTTGGATAGGATTAATGAAAACCAGTGTGAGGTTCAAATATGTGAATGTCTGGGGAAGCAACTCCACTGTTAGTTCTTGTTAGCAGTCAGAGTATTCTGTTAGCCTGACATTACAGTTGTGTTGTTTTAATTGACTTCTTGTTTGCCAGTAGTCTTTCATGTATAAAGAAAAAATAACACAACTCTTACAGTACTCTAATTACAAAAGTCTTTGAATTTTGCACAGATCTTTCCAAATTTTCTCTTAAGTTTGAAAGTAAGTAATATTTGGAGATTTCTGACCGTTGAGAGTTGATGATTGGCACCAAAACACACCAATATAATTTTGGTAGTCTCTGATGTTGATTTGTCTCATTTTGGGAGGAGGTGTGGGCCTTTGTGGGCCATATCCTTTGAAAGATGCAACATAGAAGCTTTCAAGCTTGTTCTGTGTCTTATGTTTTTTGTTAGTAGAGAACTCTACTAGATTCAGAGTAAGTCCAGGCTCCAAGGACAAGTCTACTGCAAACACAGGCCACAAAAAGTTTGCATATTCCTCTCTATATGTACAGTAAGTGTAAATATTGATGCATAGAGCTTTTGATCTTTTGATTGTGGCTGTTCTTTAGAGAGCTGTGGAGCAGTAATCTAATGCAGCACTGGACAGTACAGCCAGCATTTGATAAACACTAATCCACACAACATTCTTATTTAAACAGACATGTGGGCAAGATGAGGCATCATGCATTTCAAGTGTCTCCCTGGAGGGACAAACTCACAACCTGTGGATTAATAACACAAACAGCCACACATGCAGCTTGGCACACGAGTGTGTGCAGAGGGGGGGAAGTATGGATGCCCATACACTCAAACTCACAAACACACAATGGTGTATAATCCAGATAACACATGCTGCTGATACACGACATATGGAACATGGTCCACGGAACTCCAGGGAAACCATAGCAACCACTGATTAAAGAATCTGCGTGCTTAATTGAGCAGCTGTTTTCCCACATTTCAGTGCCCGGTCAAATATTGAATATGATAAGCCAGCACAAATATGGTGACTAGCCAACCCAAAAATATGGTAATGCAGTAAAACCAATTTTGGTCTTTTTACGTGTTTGCTGGTCTGCTGCCCATAGGCAAGGACATATCTTCAAACTGTCCTCCAAACCAAGCTGTTGTGGTGCTAAATTAGTTCTGCTGCAGTGTTAAATTTATGATCAGATGGGGAGTCCAGTTTGGTTCATAGATTCCCACACAGAAAACAAAATAAATTATCTTTGACACAGAGCTTGGATGATATAAATTGTCTTTAATGCAGCAGGAGTAACTACACACAGGTGGCAGGACAAAGGGCTAGGGAAATCAATTCAGAGTGATTTAACCAATGTGGCATCCAGCTAGGAGTTCCCAGCCATCATATAGGACACCATGAGTTATAAGATTTTCAAATCCTTTTTCTCGCAAATGACTGCATATGTCACTTCTAATAGCATCTTTCATCAATCTAACTTTCAAAGCATAAAATACAGTACATGTACAGTGTTTTAAATGTGGTAAACACATTGCAGGGCTTCTTCATAGCAAAGGATGTACTATAGTAGCTCCCTGCTTCTGCCCTCACTGTACAAAGCAAAATAGGTGCTGACCAAAGTCTTATCTTCTTTTAGATTTGTGCTGCTCTATGGTATCATCTTACTCTTATATCCTCCTTTTATCTTTTCTGATGTTGTTCTGTGCTTTCTGATATGCTTCAATGCCTCACTGACCATTGATGATTGTAATTCTCCCCATTGTTTCTGCCACCTCAATGTTTTATGGGAGGGATTTACATTCCCACTTGAGGTGGTTGTCCTTGTTAACTGGGCAACAGATGGGGCCTGAAAAGTCAATGAGATTGTGATACAAGTAAATTGGAACAAAATGCAAACAAGTGTAGGGACAACAACCTTGTTGTGTTTTTAAAATCAAGCAAACAAAACCTGTCTTTAATTCCTAAGAGGGAGGTGAGTGTTTTTCCAGACTTTCAGACTGGCCCTTTCATCTCTTACAGTGGGCATGACAAGCAGATTACTTTTTTGATGTAAAAAGTAAAGTAGTTTTGCAATTCAAGTAGTCAGTTACCTAGTCACATTTTCAAATAAGCATCCGTTACTTTCCATTATTTTTTTCCAGCAGGGAAATGTGCACACCAGCGCACACTAAATGCCCTGCACCCATCCTGTACCACACCCACATTCTGCAAGACCCGCCTGTGGTCTTTGCAGGGCTATGATAATACTGTCTCTGCTGCTGTGTGCACAATGTGAACTATGGTGCAGCTATGTGTGGCATGTGTGTAATTTTTCATGACTGGCATAAAAATTGGATATATGAGACAGATCAGGGCTGGTCACCAGTCATAGCCGATCAGCTGAAAACCAGACATTTTCGATCAGTGGCCAATTGATTGGTGCATCTCTACTATGCACATTCATAATTTGTAGGCATGTGTTTTGAGAAGCCTATGCACTTTTATAGTTTGTATTTATGTAAGCCTGTTAGGCAGCTAGGCTGTATGCACTGAGCCGTGGTACCTAGTACCTACCCACTTGATATTATGTTTACACGGTTCCTCCTGGTAGGACGCTCCAGCAGACCCAGCCTGGCACAACAACTTTGGAGAATCAGTTAACAAATTCATCTCTACATGATACTTCAACAAGGAGGCAAATCCACAGCCTTTCTGTGATACAAGTTGATGTTGAATAGAAATTAATTCCTTTAGAGAAATTATTTTCCCTAGTGTACCGCCATAACCCTCATGTTAAACCACATATTTCATTATTGCCAACTCAGTGACCAGTTCAGTTACCATTTAAAGGTCCTTTATTCCTTTGTTTGGTTATTCTCATGTATTCTTTGGACATTTAACTATAAATAAATGTCCTCATTTATCAGTAAGGAGTTCTTTGGAAGCAGAAGACATAACTCACTGTATTGAAATGAATTTCAATTTCTTGTTATGAGACTGAATAATTTAATGATATTTTATTTTCCTTCAAATTAAGGTGGTGCCCCAGACTTTAAAAGTTTGCGAGATTTAATTTACAAAAGCAGTTCTACCCCGACACAAGTTAAGAAAAGGAAAGCAAAGCAGGCTCATAAAGTTCACAAAAGAGACAAAGATCATGGCAAAAAAGAAGATCAATTTTAAGGAATGATATGTAAGATATTATTGACTTTGCCAGCTTTCAGGAAGGTTGTTCTGAAGCCAAGAACCGTGATGACAATGACCCATATGGACCTATAGATTTAAGGCTTGGAACAACCAATAGAAACCTGGCCAACGCTGTGATTTGGACAGTAGGGTGGTACTAAAACTCGGTGTCCAATCCATCCATTTGTTATTGAATCTTAAAACTACTTTAGATTCTAATTTCTACAACATTAAGATTGCATCCCCATGTGAAAGGATTAAAACAGAAAAACTATATAGCCGGAAAATGCTATATCAGAGGGCCAGTGGTCAATCTATACAGATTAATGTATTTTAAATCTGCTTATAAATATGGCTGCAGTTACTAAGCACCTGCTGATAGAGCAAGAGAGTTTGGCTTTAATTCTTGTCTGAATGGAGGGTGATTGTTTTGTTTGGAAAATGACTCAAAAACAGACATAACTTTTATACCTTTTTTCGCTGCAGTGTCTTGAAGAAGGGAACAACTAGTATAGATAGTGAGCTTTTTAGAGCTAGTTGGCTGGTTTGATCACTGTTCTGGACAAAATCTATATAACCATCAGCAGTAAGTTGTTTTTCATACATCTATTCTTTTCATTTTTACTCTGTGGTGAAATAAAGGCCCCATGTCCTGTGAGATCATAAGAGCTGATGTTGATCTATATGATAAAAAATACTGATTCATATGCATTATTATTATAAACAGAGTTGAATTAAAAAAGAAACAAACAAAAAAAACATCATCATAGACTTTTTGAACATTTTCTGATGCAGTTGTTCACAGCAACTTACAGGCGCTGCAACTAGAATTTATTTTAATTTCTCAATTTCTAAAATCACAATAAAACAACATAGAGAATATGAGTCCTACTGCCTAGATGACACTCCTGTGACCCTAGACTGATCATATGGGGAGAGAAGTGTTATAAAAATGGCTCAAAAGGGAGGTTGAGGGGATATTTACTGTTGTGATAAAGCAGGTTTAGGATTCATTGGGGAGACGGGACATGTTGTAGTTCTCGGATGAGTTTTCAACCTCCAGCTGAAGATGAAGAGACGCTGTAATGGCTACCGGGTGGATAGAATAGAATTCTACAGTCAGAATTGGTGGAAAAATGGAAAAAATTTTGGCAGGGTAGAAAAACATTACGGAATGCTTTTAGACCATGAAATACTTAAACGCAATATATGGAAAAACAAAGACAGAGATTTAATTCACCACCAGCTACTGTGCATATATGCTGGCATTAAATAAACACATACAATTTAAAACAGCACAACATGTTGCAAATATTTATACATTTGACAACCCTCTGTTTTCATATGAAAATTTTATTTCTGTAATCTGCAACCAAATGCAACACAGTATTTCACACTATACAGCAAAACCAGAAAGATACCTTAGGAACTTGAAGGATTTCTACCTGTTCACCTCTCATATGTCGGTATAGTCTGACATCTTGTTGGAGAAAACAACAGAATGAAAACTTGTTTGTGTCAGGTGCTAATTAAGTGTTCACAAAGCTATTAGTTTTTGTGTGTGTGTGTGTGTGTGTGTGTGTGTGTGTGTGTGTGTGTGTGTGTGTGTGTGTGTGTGTGCAGGAGGAGGTGTGATGTTCTGGCATACATACCGTGGGTATTTTTGTTCATTTCATTAGGTGAAGGAGATAATTTATTTGTTGGTGGTACAGGAAATGTGCACTTTTGGTAGGAAACTTGTTGCCCTGATTCTGTCTCCTGCCTCCTTTGCAACCCTTGGAGCCAGCATTACATTTGAATACATACTGACAGAGCTACAAGAGAATGACATACTAACATACACACAGGGAGCTATGAACTATGCAAGTATATAGTGGTTAAACCATCAAGTATTGAGGTTGATGTTGTAATACTAATTCAGCCCCACTGGTGATTTCAGATTAGTCTTGATATTTAAACAATGGAAATGAATGATAATATACTAATAATGTACTATTATTTATACTATTTATATTATATTATATTGTTTAAATATGGGTATCCAGGGTAACTTGGCTAAGCTGGTGAGCATACATCCATAAGCATGCAACCCACTCACTACAGCTAAGTGCTGCACTGAACATTCAGCGTGTAACTCAAGTGCTAGAATTATTGTTCTGCACGTCAGAGTAAATTGATTACCCATAAAGCAGTAACGAAAATTTAACAGTGCAAATGGCGGTAGATCAGAAAACAAGGAGGCTTCATACTATAATATAAGAAAATATACTTATCAAACAGAGGGAATTAGAAAAGAAGGTTTCTCTCTAGCCTTTTTCCAATAAAGGCCTGGTACCCTCTGCACTTGAGGCAAATAAAAGCCCCGGCCACTATTAGAGGAAATACTGTATTCTTCTCTTAGCAGCTACAGCATATCTCATCTTGATATTTATGCACCCAAATCAAC
Organism: Euthynnus affinis; assembly: GCA_029490765.1. Lineage (NCBI taxonomy): Eukaryota > Metazoa > Chordata > Actinopteri > Scombriformes > Scombridae > Euthynnus > Euthynnus affinis. Next base: position 18,513,092 of record CM055845.1, on the reverse strand, counting down.
AGCATCTTCAAGAAGTGGTGGGCGATGCAATTTTTCCCACAGTGTTGACTGGTGAGATTAAGGAAGGGTTTTTTAATGTATTTTAAAGATGATTATAATCAGTGTAGTTTCCATGGTGATGTACCTACTTAAAAACAAACTAGCATCAGGAAGATGTCGACACTGGGGTTAAGCCCAAAGTTAGTTCAAAAACTCATTAATTCTGCTTCATGAGACTCCTGATGACTATAGTTTTAATTTTCTTTGAAGGTCTACTGTAAAAAAAAAAAAAAAAAAAGACAAGAAAAGAATTTAGATTAAGATATTTTGTATTTCTTTGGTTAAGTCTATTATGACATGGTACACAGGTTCCAATAAAATTCTCTGTAGAAAGATTTATCAAATACAAATGAAAAAAATCAAATCAAAAAGTCTTTCTAACTTGTATTAAAAGCTTTGCATTTCACTGCATGCTAAACTGAAGACATTGACAGATACACGGTTTCCTAATGATGATGAAAAGTGGGAACAACAGCACTTGCTTAATATGATATTTAAACTTTCCACTTGTGTTCTGTCATCTCATCTATTTATCATTTTTCTTTTCAGTCTTTGTATGAAGCTATGTTCTAATTAAGAAGGATTTCCATTTTTATATGATATTAAATAAAATTTATAATAATAAAAAAACAACACCCTTTTTGTTGGAATCAAGCCTCAGTGTTGCTGCTGCAGGATTCACCAGGGACAGCAGCTCTTTATTCCTCATCGCTGATGATGACAATGGGGATGCTCCATCAAAATCAACCTCCCAGTCAAACATTTTTTGTTTTGCTGATGAAGTCACTGGACAGTTAATTAGATGTTTCTGCTTTGGGATTTATCACGTTGAGCACTTATTTTACACTTGGCTCTGAGGATAACTGAGTTTTTCCCTCAAGTGACAAAGTATTACATTTTTAATGTGATGTAGCTGACAGCATGTTTTACCTCAGTGTGTTATCTATTTTCTTGCTCTGTAGATTTCTCTTTCTCCCCCTGCAATCTGATGCTCACACACACACCTAAAAGTGAAAGCTATATGCACACTTACCCTCCACAATCTTCTGAGGGTTGTTAATGAACAATCTGTTTGTGTTTATTTCCTTGTTTGGGTGTTTGTTTACCGGCTGTTCTTCTGTTTGTCTGCAAAGTAGTGGGTGTTTCAGAATACTGTGAAGGTAGTAAGATGTGCGTCAGTGTTGCTGCAGATCAGTGAATTCATCTGTCATTGCCAATGTTTCAACGTGTCACTGCCGATGTTCAGGAGAGCACAGGATATTAATGGAGTGTTGTCTCTCCATCTCATTTCATCTGATGAATATCAACAAAGATTATAGACAGAATGTAAACTTGGAGGGGTAGAAAATGTACATGGAAAAAGAGGGGACCAAAGGGCACTGGAGATATCAGGAAAACAGGATATTTTTCAAAAAGAAAGACGAGGAGATAGACAACTACACTGAAAAGTTAGAGTTGCATGTTGCATCTGCATCACAGTATGATGCATAAATTATGAAGAATGCATGTCAGTGCTTCAATTAAACATTTTATTATTGCCAAGGTCAAACACCCCTTGGAAGGCAGGGGAAGCTTTATTTTAGTCAGTGTAGTGCTATTAAAGTGGAGGACTGGCATGGATTCTTCATTCCATTTTCCATCTCCTGATGCATCAATATTTAAACTCTTTTCCCCACACAGTCAGCAAGTTAAGCAGACAAACAGAGAAAAGAAGACAGCCATATACACCTAAACAAAACAGACAGTTACGCGGCTTTGATGCACTGTTTGCTGCCAGACCCATACATAGCCACGCACACTAAAAGAGACTGTTATGTATTTCCACCAAGCCGTGGCTCTCTGCTCATGTTTCAAACAAGTAGTGCAATTGAGGGTATGCATACGGTATTTTCATTCATTCTACTGGGACTTCTTAATATGCTGTCTTTGAGTGAGTGTTTTTTTGTTTGTTTGTTTGTTTTTTTCATATGTGCAATAAGGTAGCTAAGAAATCAATCTTGATAAATTGTAGGGTAGTGAGATCATCAATTCATGACATTGACCTGCAGGGAAACTAGGTGTAACTGCTGCACCTGGTGAAAAATCCCTCTGAGCTACCCTCACTAAACCCCACTAAATTAACCCTTACCACAGACCAGTTCATATCTCCATGAGCAACACTCAACAGTCATAAAGATATAATTTATGCAGTGCAAACATTTATCAATTAGTGAATTGATTAGTGACTGTCTCTATGGCTTAGTCACAGTCACAGCGCAGTCTTCAACAATCAACACATTTTTTCCTTTGCTGCTAAAACACAAGCTAACTATCAAACCAAAATGATAACGCACACACTCTTTATCCTTGTGAGCCAGATAAAATATTGATTGATACATTCCCTAAGGTGTTTTTGCTCTCAATGATGCTCCATGAGCCAGCGGCTGGAATTTTTCTGTGGCAAAGACAGAGATTATGGGGTGGGATCATATTAGCGGCTGCATCTTTAACAACTTTCCACAGATTGTTTTTGTCATTCCTGTTAAACCTTTTGCACTGTAATGTTGTGTATAAAAAACAAGCTTCTCATTGCAAATTACTTGAATGAATTTGGAGCATAATGCTATTGAAAGAAAAAAAATCATTATCAACATTATTGATGACAAAATTTATGAAAGCTGCACTAAAACATTTTTACATTAACAATGAGAAATAAAGACAAATAATTCTCACCCATTTCTGCAGTTCCCTCCAGCAACATTTTAGCATCTTTTAGTTCCTTGTTTTGGCTTAAAAGTTAAATATTTCCATGAGTTCTTAGTGGAAACACAGCTAAAAGAGAGTGTGAACACTGGACTTACATTTTTCAGGTGGCTAGAAATGAATGCTGATGTTGCTCTTTTTCTGTTGGCTGTGTAAATGTCAGATTGTTTGCTAATACATTCACTTTATAAAGTCCCAAATGGTAAAAAAAATCATTGCAGGTTTAACATTTCATTTTACAAGGATCTCACAGCCATAATAATTTTCACTTCGGGTCATGACATGAAGGACCACTACAGTGTCACAACCTAACTAACAACAGAGAAAAACAAATTATATATTTTAAAATGTCTGAAAATATTTTTATGTTATATCCGTTTTGCTCTTCTTCTTTTCTTGCCCTTCTGGTGAACTTGGATCTTAGTTTTGTTTGTTGTTTGCTACGTTTTGTCTGTCTTCTGGAAAGTGTGCCACCCTGCCAACACGCTGCCAACACACAGCCTCTCCTATGTCTGTCTCTCTGTCTCACTTGCACACATCAATATGCCTCTCTCTCGCTCTCTCTCTCTCTGTTGTCTCTCCTCCCCTCTCACCCAGCCGCCCCTTCTGGCGGCAGCTTGGTTTTTGTTCCGCAGTAGTGTGCTTGTGGCCTTTGTTGTGTCAAAGTCTTGCCAACTGTCTCCTCTCTCCTCAGGGCCCTGGCTATCTATTCCCTGTGTCCACCCCCAGTGTCCCTCTTCCTCTTGTCAACTTTCTGTCTTTTGATCCTCTCTGTCATCCTCACTCTCACTTTTCTCTTGCACTCTCTTCTTCTATCCTGTCATCCACTGACTTTGCTTTTTTAATACTGTTCTGTCCTGTATCCATCCTTTTCTATTCTCTGCCTTACAGAACAAAAGAAACATGTGTAGTTAGAACACAAATACATAATAATATTAAGGGACTGCACACTTTAAAATGTACATTGTGTGTAAGTGTGAGTGAAAGTTTGCAAGTGTTTTAAGATATTTATTGGTTTTATTTGTAGTAACCAAGTCTGGAAATAACACTTGGGAAGTATCAAGATGACAGCACATCACAGTGAGTGTGAAATTTAATATGACATAAATAGACATTTAAGGAAGCACAAAATAAGCGTGATTCAACTGATTTTTTTGCTGCTATCACCCAGTGTCACTTACAACCACTTTTGTTCAAAATAAACTAGCCATTACCTGGACTGATGTAGGTGTTTCTTAAATCCTGAGGGCTCCTCATTGCTTCAACTCGCCTGTCTGCACTGTTTCTGTAAGACCTTTACATCTGATGTCACTAATGTACAGTTAGTGACAAACACATCATGACACTGACGTAGAGTACCAATCTGAGCATCGAACTGGTAGCCTGGTAACCAAACATCTATCTTTGTCTTATACAGTAGATGGCAGATTATATTTAAAAAATGGTTGTCAAGCTGTGTAGGTTGTTTTGGCAGCAAGAAAAGGTCAATGTATGTGGAAAAATCCAGAAATGTCAGAAATGTTGATACACATTGTCATGCTTGTCAGTCTGATGATCTGATATCTGTCTGCGATGAAGAGGTTCATGCACCATAGCTGTTGAAAACATTTCAAGAATAATTGGCATATGTGGGCATTTAATGGACCCTTAACTAATTTTACAGATGACTCCCCCTGTAAATGGCATATAAGAAAGCACATCTGCACCTCAGTGAATAGATCAATAACAAAAATGATTAGCAATATACCAAACAAAATGACAATTGGTTCTCTAATTTAATTTCCCATCTTTTGCTTTGTGATTCTTTGTACAGTATTACTGTCATCACACTTATATCCTCTGCCTGTTAGTCAATAATCCCCTCTTTTCTTCCCTCACAGTCTTTTAGCTGTGAAAGCCAGAGTCAATTTAGTGGAAATCAACAATTCAGTGAGCTGACATGAACACCCTAAACTCTAAAATAACTGTAATTTTAGGTAACAACCTCCATTGAGTCCAGATTCCTGCCTTTCTGTGGTGCTCTCCACAGTTTGTTCGTTTGGTTTTGGCCAGTGGGAGTGATTGTATCATCTGCACTGCACTGCGCCCCATTGCACTTTTAAGACTCCATTTTAGCCATTGGCCCTACTGTATGTGAGCCACAAACAGGATCCTGTTTTACAACTTGTCACTGAACCAACCAACCAACACCATCTTTCTCATGTTGACTTGCAGCACTTTTTGCACAATTCACATTTCAGTTGTCTTAGACTATAAACATGCTTAATTTCACCAAATCAGTGACTTTTACATATATTCATTTAGCTCCTCTCTGCCCCACCCCCCACGACGTTTGCTGCAAACTTCAACTTACCGCAAATATTTTCATTTTACATTGATCTCCTATTCTGCAGGAAATGTATAACAACACTGGAAAGTTCAGTGGAAGTTTATTCCAAAAGTAATTTGCAGCAGTCTCAGTTTCAGCAATTTATGCCAGATTGAAGCTGAATTATTAAGTTCTCTCATTGCCATTCCACTTCCTATGCCTCTTGTTCTTGCCAACTATTATACTCTGTTGAACAACCTAAGTAACAAACCACTGCAACCCTCAAACACACACTGTACACACACATACACACACGCACACACACACAGAGAGAGAGAGAGAGAGAGAGAAGTGGCTCAACCCAGATTTGGGGTTTGAATGAACCATACTGTGAAATACAAATATCTGCAAGGCACATGAGCAAAGAGGGAGAATAGGAAATAGTGAGTGTGTGGTAGGGGGCAATGTCATCAAAAGCTCTGCATATACAGTATGCATGTGCATGTGTGTGTGCAAAATTTGTATGTGTGTTGTTACTGTTTCTGTTTGGCTTCCAGTGTCTGGTATCTCCTGCTGTGGCTTGCTTTGCTGCAAAATGAAGAGCATAAAAATAAACAAACATAAAACCAAATATGTCCTGCACTTCTACCACTCTATCATGATCAGTCTCTTTCTCACTTTTACCCTTGGCATTTTCATTCTCTCAAACTTGCAACAGCACTTAAATGTTTTTTTGACATTTGCATTGATTTTTTTGTTTGCAGAATTCTATTATTGACCTGACAGCAGTTTTGAAAGTGTATAATATCTCCACTCACACTGACAAAAAGGAAGAAGCTGCATATGTTTATTTAGGGACAACTGAACCGAACATCCAAAAAGTTGAAAAATTATGCATTGGATAAAAACCTTTTTTAGCAAGAAAAGTGAGAAATCCACAAATATAATGTCACTTTTTAAAAAACTTTTTTCAACCTCTAGATTCCTCTAAAATTATATTGGCTCTTTCATTGCAAACATGTTTATGATATCGAACCAACTCTTTATCTTTTATTTTTATATCATGCAATTACAGAGATTGACCCCAATAACTGGAGTCTAGCAACTAATCAACAAAGTTAATGGCTGTGTAAATTAAGGGTCACACCTTTTCTTTATCCTCTTACTGCAGCACATCTCACTCCTCACATGTTCTGTTGTCCATCCAATCATCTCTCATCTCTTCTCTCTCAGTCCTTTGTTTCCACTCTTCATCTCTCTCCCACCTTTTCTTTCTCTCATTATCATCCACCAGTGCTTTTTCTCTCTCTCTCTTCACCCCCTGTAGCGAAATCCAAGTGCCAGTATGCATTTGGCATTTGTATGGTCTAATGTGTGTGTGCATCTGTGTATTTCATTGTGTGTGTGTGGTTTGAATACTCACATCTGGGGTTTGACCTTGTGCAGCCAACCATATCAAAGCTTTTCTATATTTTCATACAGGTGTATGTGTGTGTGTGTGTGTGTGTGTGTGTGTGTGCATGTGTGTGTGTCGGTGTTGATGTAACATGAAGCATTTGTCCTTGTGCATTCAAGCATATTAGCACTTGTCATAATTTTCACAGGTGTGTGGGTGTATGTGTGCATCTGTATGAGCTTGTGCATTTGCATTTGCTTTTGTGTGTGTGTGTGTGTGTGTGTGTGTGTGTGTGTGTGTGTGTGTGTGTGTGTGTGTGTGTGTGTGTGCGTTTGTGTGTCTGAGCCAACAGGGCACCTGCAGGTGCAGTCTATTCAATTTAGCAGGTTTGGGAGAAGAGCAGGTCACCAGTCAGACATTGTTTAGTCAACATACACCTCACTCATATGGACACACACACACACACACATGCACACACACACACAGGCACACACACACACACACTAAAATGCAAACAGTAACATCCACCTGCATGAAAATATGAGATAATGATCTTTCATTTGAATTAAGCTATAATATATAACTATTTCACATTAAAATGTCTAAAAACAACTAGACCTGTGTTATATATTTTGTTCAGTTGTATATTTAGATTAACCTAAGTGTTAATCCTAACCTAATTTTCAAACCCAGAGAAATCATTTTAATCAAGGTAATGGTCCGTTTCATTTGGTCATTTGGACCTCTTCTACCAAAGAGAATACATGCTCAAGATAATACATTAGCATTATGTTGTTTGCCACAGTTGTGTCTACCCAAAGAGTATACACATACAAAATATAAAGATAATACGTTGGCATTGTGGTTGTTCAACAGAAACTGTTATAAACTGACTTTTATTCAGTTTTAAGCCTTTTAGATCTTGGTTGTTTTTAACTATATCTTCTAAACTTCTGAAGGATTTCTGTCATCGAACATCTGGATCTTAAGTTATCAAAGAAACAAGCTGGGCAATTAGCAACAGCTCAGCTAACAGTCCCTTCCAGTATCAGAGAAACACTGATTTTTTCCATGAAACTGCTTTATTCAGTGTGTGTTTACCTGTTTTAATCACTAGGTCTGTTTGTTTTGGAGAGGAGGAGACCCTTGCGGATAATTTGGCTCCTGGTGAAAACATCCTGAATGATGAACACTGGAGTAATCCTAACCCAAAAAAGCTGGTTGTTCAACAATGAAGACAACAACTCCCATGATCCCATGCTACTTCACAACATAATCACACTCCATTTTTTATTATTGTTTTGATTTAGAGACTCCGAGTGGCTGAAATTACATATTGCGTTTAAGAATTTCACTCTTTACAGGGATGCAACTTTTATAAAGTTTACTTGTGACACTCCATGGAACCACCATGGTTTTCACCATAATGTGAGAAGTGAATTAAGCTGCTGTTTTTGTAATGACATTAGAGGGTGTCTCCACGAAGACGGAGACTGTGTTGAAGTTAATTAGGAACAAAGTCAATTGTCTCAAAAGGCCTTTTTCACAGCAGACATTTTGACTCATTATAGTAGGAAAAGCACAGGTGTTGTTAACAACATTAACAATGACTCTGTTCGACTTAAGCACCCCAGGAAGCAAAGACAGTGTGACAGTGGGCCAGCATGCACAATAACAGAACCTCCTCCATGAATAAAGCCCTAAACAGTAGCTTATTCAGCAATTCATCCACTCACTCATTCTTTCTAAGCATATCCAGACTTTGGCTCCAGTGACGCTTGGAATTGAGGTTTGAAAATGTCCCTTCAAGATTTCCTGTCCATGATTTCCCGAATTCTATGATGATCTCAGATACAGAATATGACTATTAGAAGCCAAAATAAACAAACAACCTTGTCATTTATCCTAATACATGCAACTTTATCTATGTGTATAGATGGGTGCCAGTTAAACCAGTGTAACTTTTATTTAAAGGGGGACTCCAGCAATTTACTTCTAGATTTCCATAAAGTTAGGTGACTCATAAGAGACAGATTTGAAAAAGAATGGTCAAAGCAGGGACTGAGATATCCAAACTTTCAGTCCCTAGAACTGATCAAGCTTTTATCCAATGTTGTATCTTAATAACATTTTTCTTTCAATCCTCCACCTGCCTCCTAAATGCCATTTTTTACAAACTCCACATCTCCAGTTACTAATACAGGCTTCCTGTTAAAAAATTGTCAATTAAAAAAGTCTCAAAGTCAAGCCAAGATAACCCTGATGACATCACCATTGTTATTTTTTCAGACTTTAGAAAGCTCCCTCCAGAGCAACTTATGCAACTCTGTTCACAGGCTGAATAGTACTTTGGAAAACTGAACTTGTAAAAAGAACTGTAAACTGCACTTAAATTGTGTGTAATTTCCCTCTAATCCACACTGCTGAACTTGTCCATGAGCAAATTCTGAATCCCATCTAACACTTTAACTTTTAATGTTTGAAGTTCAGGGATCCATGTATGTGATGTGACGCTTTCTGCCAGGCCATCCTTGTAAATTAGAATTTAATTGACCCTCCTGGTCAAGTGAAGCTAAAAGCAAAAGCAGAGTCAAATATGCGTGCAATTGAATATGTGTGTGCTTTTAGCATACACAAGGCTGATGTAATCTGAGGAAGTTGTGGGTGTGCGCGTGTAGGCATCCAGTACTTCTCCAAAGCAACACAAAAAATGTGTTCACACTATGTATGTTTCGAACAGTTTAGTCAAGCTCTTGAGCATTTTCTCCTTTAGTTTGGTTCAATGGGGAGGCGAGAAAAAAAAAACCTATAGGAACATCACACACCCACTGCAGAGGCCACATGAAAATGTGAGTCTAAGTCCTTGATAAAGTGAACTCACTTTGATTCATGAGAACTGTCTGATGCCAAACTAATGTCTGCAATTTCAACATGTGTTCCTATGGAATGGAATAAAAAATTAGGGCACAGACAAGTCAATAATCCTAAACTAAGGTTGCAGGTGCTATAATTTTATCTATCTGACTCTTCTTTCTGCTGTAATCTCCTACCTCACAAACTGAGAGGTTGTCAACCCCATGGTTCACCTGAAATTGAAATTTTGAGCTTATAGAAACCAAATGCAAGTCCAAAAAAACACTAAAAACAAACTGAAATTTTCCAATTTATTTCAGACCAAAGTTAAAAACTAATATACAGTATATGTAACAGCTGTAGAAGCTCCAGCAGACAAAAAATACTGCTATTTTACAATAGATTTTCAATTAGATTTACTTGTAAAATATTGCTCTATAAACCTCAAGCTGAACTTGTCAAAACAATTCAGCTCAATGTATTTTTATGCCACCTAGTCTCAGTCAAGTGTTTCACTGTAGCCTGAGAGAGAAATAGAGAAATAGAGGAGCAACAGAAAATGGTAAATGGACAGAAAATGAGAGGATAGAGGGAGGAGAAAAGTCAAGTGTAGCTGCTCTCTTTCCTGTTTTATATTGTTTTCCCCAGGAAATCCTGAGAGAGGGCATACATCTTGCTTTTAGAGTAATGAATCTGCATCCAAATCTCCCAGGGAAAGCTCTATAAAAAACAACATGACAATTATTTCTCTCCTCCCATATATTTCACAGAAGCACACATACATGCACACTGAAACTCTCTCTCTCTCTCTCTCTCTCTCTCTCTCACACACACACACACACACACACACACACACACACACAGAGTTATTGACCAGCTTCACCTTGTCTTTCTCTCCTGCTCTCTCCCTCACTTGTATTCGCTCATGCAGACAATCAGCATAACCCAGGATTTGTGCTACTGAAAAGCCTTGCAGGAATTTTAAAAGAGACTCTTTAAGACAGTTCTCTGTTGCTTCTGCCAGAGGAGGATATTTATCTTCTAAATGTATTTTGTCACAAAGTTTCAGGTCAGGCGCTTTGAGCTATCACAATATTTGAATGAAACCAGGTTACTGGGATGAAATAAGGTTAAGCAGGAAATCAGAGAATGTGTAGTACATGAGCTGCAATAACTAGGTTACTGTAATATCCAAATTTTGACATGGACACATGTTATTGCACTTTTTCTCTTGTCATCACCATCTCAGATCAATTTTATCATCCACTCATTGTTTTTCCTCTCATATTGACATTGTGTTTTCCCCTTCCTCTATTATTTCCTTGAATTGTTGCTCTTAGCTCTTGGGGTGTGGAGTGCTGGAACAGCAACTGAGAAGCTCATGAAGTAAAGTGTATGTGGTTCTAAAAAGATGTTATTCTCAAAAGGACAGCATCCTGGTGCTGAGCTGTTGTTGCACAATCTACAATACTTGGTCTCAGACTAAACTGCCAGTTATTTGTCTTTGATGTCTTTCTTTTTATCTCTGCTTTTTTCTTCCTTGAGAGTGAAATGAGATCTTCAAGATTGGCCTGCTGATTGGAACCAAATCTTCCTGTCCTCCCCAGTGATTCTTCCTTCCTTCCCTCTGTGTGACATCGGTAGCTCTATGTTGTTTCTCTTTGTTGCTGAAAAATCCATTTGAACACTCAATGCTAAGGGAACAGCGTTTTTTGGTACACTAACACTTTAGATCACATGGACATGAGTATTTTTTTGCAAATGTGTCATGCTTGGATTAGATATTGTTAGCAGAAAAAAACTTAGATCAGGAGTGCACTGCCTGGGGATTTAATATGGTATCTTATGAGAGAAAAGGCACAACTTATATAATAGTTAGAATAATAGTTTAGCGTGACATCCTGCAGAAAAATCTTCTTTCCTTTCCTGAAAAGGTGTTTAAAAATGGGATAGGGAAATAATTATACCATATAATTAGTATTTTAGAAACTGAGCAGTATATTTGCCATCTAGCTATCCCTTATTTGCATTGTCTGCTTTTTAATGGAACCCCTGCAGGGTCTTTGGGTTTTTTTTAACACAAGGATAACCCACTCAGCTGCATTTTTTGTCTTTTGACATTCTTTGATATTTCCATGCTATTCACACTTCACACTTGAGGTGAGTTTTGATAGGCTCAGAGCACAAGTGTTCATAGTACATGTTACGTTGTGCTCTTTTGAGTTGATTTAGTGAAGCCTGTGTGTCTCTGGTGCTGGAACTTAAATACTCAGTGTGTTTCATTTTAGAAATGGAAGTAGAACGGAAGTTAAATTTTAGGGGATGTTATCCATGTGCGAGTTGATGAAAGCTGGCAATTGTCGGAGGCAGTTGAACATCACTGTGGACCATAATGGGCTATAAGGGAAAAGCACTGTAAAGAAGACAGCAAGACATGATATCTGACAGTTTCCTTTTTTAACTCAAACACGCCTAAAATGCCAAAGACTTTGCCATTCTTTTCTTTTTTTGACATAAAACGTTCCCCCACTGATATAAATATTGGAAAAATCTATCAGTCCAACACAATACACTCAGCAGAACTGCAAACTACAGCATTCAAAATGACCATGACTTTTACTAAACAGTTTCATGAAAGCTTAACCACCTGTCACAATTCCTGCCTCAGTCCTGTGCCTCCCTACCTGTTGCCACTTCCCCAGTGGCTCTCTCCCTCTCTCTCCCTGTGTGAGTTATTGTGTTAGTGGGGACAGGTGTGCTGGAGTCAGAGAAAAGCCCCACCAGCTGCAGTCGGCTCCATAATCAATACTTATACTCAGCCCTGTCAGATTATAGCCTCTGCTCAGTCAGTCTACGCTTCAAGCCATTTCTCCTACATTTATCAGTTTTCTTGTTGTTGCCTATTTTCCCTAGCCTGACCCTGTCTCCTGTTCTCTGCAGTCTTGTCTTTTCTGTCTCCTCTCCCTTGTCTCCTCAGCCCTGCTTCTGTGCCCTGGACCTCGGCTCCACCCAGCTTCCACAGATTCCGCTCCGGACCTGCTGCCCTTGCCTCAGCCTGCCTAAGCTCCTGGTTCCTGGCTTCCATCCCAAGCCTCAGCTCCAGATTCCCAGCTACAAACTCAAGCTTCAGCCCCAGGTTCCCAGCTTCCAGTCCAAGCCCCAGTTTCCCAGCTACCAATACTATTTTCCTCTGACCTGTTTCAATAAATACCATATCCTGCCGTGTCCTTGTCTCTTGCCTCTGTGTTGACACTTGAGTTCACCTGTCCCACCCCCATGTAACACCTTCATGATGGTAGGATTAAATCCAGAGCTGGCACCTGATTATGTATAAATATATTTCACATGGGCAGGAACAAAAAAACAGTTATTAAGAAATAACACGTTTTGCAGGTTTCAGGAAATCTCTGTCAAGAAAACCTTTAAAATGAAACACAAATGGCAACAAGTACTAGACTGAGCATCATGGGTTTCTATTAGGATCACGCTGGTCTCTTGTACTTCAGAAACTGAATGCAAATAAATTCATAGAGTAACAGTATCATGCTCAACGATTCATTAACCGACACATTGATTCCAGCTATTACTGGTTAGACCCCTGCAGAGTCCAGCTTCTCTAACTGGCTATCAGTGATATCAGTCTAATTTGTGCCTGGGTGATGCAATTTAGATAACAGCAAAAGCAAATACAATAATTTACACAGCTAACTTCATGTCCATCCACCCGCATCCAAAATAAACATACTTTGAAACTGAATGTTGTTGTTGTGAATAAACCAATGAACTCGGTGCACCTGTGGTGTCACACCCACACATAAATGTCCAGCAGCAGAAAAAAAGTATGAAAAGGTGCAGCTGCAAGCGTCCCCCTCTCTCTCTTAAATGAGCATTAGCAGGTTGCTTGTAATACAGGAGGAAGGAATGATGATCCCAGTAGTAACATTAAGTACTGCTCACAGCTGTGTTTTTTTTTTAGTACACATCAAAATGTACCCGCAAGGCAGTGAAAGTCTTTGCATGGAAGGCAATAACAACATGAAAGTCACTCTCACCCTTAGCTTTCCACAGTTACTCCAACAAACATCAAACATTGACTCAAAGTCAAGTTTCTGAGTGGAGATTTGTTGTATACATAAACACAGCCGTTGAGCCATAAAAATATGATGTGATGATGCTTTTTCACCGCTGGCATCCAGTTAACACATTATTGAGTTTGCACATTACAGTATGTCAGTGCATCCTCTTTGCATGTGTGTGTATGTTCACTATAATCACATTACTCTTCTAAGCAACTGAAGCCCAAACTGCTGATGAATGTGCGTGTGTGTGTATGTGTTACAGCTCCTTAGTGTGTGTTCAAAGTCAGCAAGTTCATGAAAAGGCTTTAATACACCAAGCAATAATATCACTGGCTTAATGGACCCCGTGGGACTCACACACAACATGTACCATTGCAGGTTGTGATTACTCTTCATGATAGTTTTAATGAAGCTCCTCTGCTGATTCGCAGATTTCAGGTTCAGGGTGATGTGTGTTTGTGTATGTGTGTCTGTTTAGTTGTGTCTCATGTATTCTATGGTGCTAAAAAGAGCACCAGGATCTGGACAACCAATTAAAACAATCTTTAACAAAAATCCCATGTAGAATACATTTATGCATTACAGAGACAATAGATGTTTTTTTTTCTCCACTTTTTAAAAAAGTATTATAACAAGAGGATTCCACTGAGGCCGGAGTATCCTTTGCAAGACAGCCTTGTGTGAGAATAAATGAATAAAAAGTAGTCGGAAGGATAAAAATAAATCACAAAAAGGGAACAATATTTCATAACGGAGTGGTTAGAATAATGTTCTCAATGGAACACCACATTATTTAAGGATTCAGCCATATTATTCTTAGGGCCTCAGGGTAGTTGAGGCAGCATTTGACTCCTGACCAGCAAACTACATTGAGATAGCCATATATGGGTAGTATTTTAGTATATTTATTGTATTTTTGGTCTTTGTAAGTTGCACAGACTTGACATCTCTGTTTTTATATGTATGAATTCTACCTGAAAGTCTAAAGACCAAAATGTAAATATAGTACCTTTAACAGTATTCAGGATTTTTTGGGGGGAATGAGTGAATGTTTGATCCTACACAACTGTCAATAAGGCATTATGATGTGCAAGAATTATGCTCCGTCAGTAGTAAAGACAAGTAAAAGTGTTTAAAACTATAATGTTTGCATGAAGAATTTAATAAAATTATGATAGATACATGCTTCAAAGGGTGGCTGGCTAAAAATCATGGATGTGCTCAGAAACATGCAGTTCTCGCTGGTAAATAAAAGGCCTTTTTCGTATCATAGTTGGAAAACCACCAGGTGTAAATGACAAAATGAATGATGGCTGAATTCCATTAGCTGCTTCAGTTTCAGAGTCCTTGTATTGTTCATGCTGGCTCACTGTCACACTGTCATGGCTTACTGTCTATTATTAATGTTATCATTTACCCCTGTGCTTTATCTGCTATGACAAGTCAAAACACCTGCTGTGAAAAAAGGCCTGTTTACTGCTGGCTACAAGACCTACTTTAAATTTTGCGTTATTTAAGCAGTTAACCAGAGACTGAACTTAAACTCGTGTGAACTTGCTGCTACGTTCACACAAAATTGATTACTGTTTATCAAAAGCAACATATCATGCTGCTGTGGGTAGCGGGTAACTTTGACTGAATTATCTGGAAAAATGGACAGGGTGGAGATTCATAGAGCTGCACAGTAGTAATCACAGTCTCCACACCGCCTGTGGTGATACTACTGTTGCCCAGAGTGAGTAATACTGTAAGTGATCTGCTCTCTCGCACATAGACTACACTTTCTCCCTCTAAAATGACATCTTCTCTAAGACCTTGTCTCAGAAACTCACCTCTATTTTATTGCTTTCTGTTTTCCTATTTTACTCTTTTCTCTCCTTCTGTCTCTTTACTGTACCCCTCTCTCTCTCTCTCCAGCTGATGACCTAGATTTCAAGTCACCATGTTCTGCTGCAGTCCCTCTCTACTGACACACACATTCATACACAGTAAAACACACCCTTACCTACTACCCATGTTTTATTAATCACTTGGCTGAGTCAAGGTTGATGCAAGGCAACAAAAGGGCTTTATGAATACAGACACAAAGACACCCTTAAAACACTGACACAAACATATAAACTCAGACACACTTCACTGCACAATCAAGTTCAAGTACACAGTACCATACACTTACTCAGTATTCATGCATATTTACACACATACACACATATACCTCTACATGCATACGATTTATGTTTTAAATCCTTTAAAACCATCTCCCAGCAGATCTCAGCATCTTTGTTGCAAAAATAGCTTTAGCACAGATGTCTGCATATGTGTGCGTGTATTTGTATGTGTGCATGTGTATTTGCTATAGACCTATAAATCATCATGCATGTTTGTATTATAAGTGATGATCTCACTGATAACCCAAGATGAAATCTTGAAATTAATTTCACACACACAAATCTCCAAACAAATCAAATCTTAAAAATTGGGAACAAATGAAGTCAGTTAACATCCCATGAGATTCTGGGTATAGCTTTTGAATGCTTTAGATTCGAGAAAGAATTCTAATTAGCAGATCCGTTTAACTGCATCATGGAACTGCCATTCTGGTTTTTATGAAGAAAAACATTGCAGACATCTTGAAAAAATGTATTTTACTTCATGACAAACATGCAAATGGCTTACAATCAAGACAAGCCATGACCCTCTCACTATTCAAAATAGCTATCACTGTCAGCTCTTACAATTGAGGCTATCATGTCAAGTCTGCTGGGTGAAGTTGACATCTTTCCAAATATGAATCCAAGAATTGACACATCTCTGGAAAAAGAAACTCCAAAGCGCACTGTCACAACAAAGAATAGAAAGTGAATATAATAATAATAATCATCATCATCATCATCATAATCAAAGAAAGAATCATAGCATTCATGATGAGCGGGAGGTAGTGTAGATATGAATAAGGGAATTCAGGTAGGCGGGAGCCATTTAGTTGCTGTTAAATTCGATGCAGCAAATGGGAGCCTGTGGAGGGATATGAACAGTGAAGTGATGTGCTGTTTTGGCCACCTGAAGACCAGACGTGCCGTTTCTGGATTATCCACAGAAGTTTGAATGTGCATACGAGGAGACCTGCCAATAGGGAGCTGCAGTAGTCAATGCATGATACAATGAGAGTCTGTACCAGGAGTTGTGCTGCATGCTCAGACAGGTAGGGTCTTATCTTCCTGATGTTGTACAAGGCAAATCGACACAATTGAGCAATCAAGGTCATGTGAACCTAAAGGTTAGTTGGTCATCAATCATGACACATCAAGTTTCAGACAGATTGTGGGCATGAGATGGGCTGATTAGAGCTGGATATTGATCTGTCCTATAGAAGGACTGGCTGGGATGACATGGAGCTCAGTCTTAGAGAGGTTAAGCTGAAGGTAGGTTTTCTTCATCCATGCCGAGATATAAGCAAGGCATGATGAGATCTATACGTGACTGTGAGTCTCTTCCAGTGGGAACAATTGGAAGAGCTGGGTATTGTCAGCATAGTGATGGCATGATAAACCATGGGAGTAGATGACTGCAACAGGTGAGGTGGTGTATATTGAGAAGGGGACCGAGCACTGATCCTTGAGGAACCCCTTTGGATAAGCCATGCTGTTAAGACACTCCCCCCTCCAAGGTAGGATAGAGTGGTAGGACATGAACAAGTGGAATCCTGAGATGCCAAGGTCAGTGAGTGTGGAGAGAAGGATTTGGTGGTTAACTGTGTCAAATGCAGCTGGCCTATCAGATCTAGCAGCAATAAAGCTGAGGACTGACTAGCAGATTTAACTGATCGCAGTGTTTCCATTACCCACAAGATAGCAGTCACGGTAGAGTGACCCTGCTTGAAGTCAGACTGATTCAGATCTTACAGGTTGTTCTCAGAAAGGAATTCAGAGACTTGGTTAAAGACTGTGCACCCAAGCATTTTTGATAGGAAAGGCAAGAGTGAAACGCGCCTCTGGTTTTCAACCTGGGCTGGGTTGTGTAGGTTTTCTGAGCAGCAGGGTGACCTGAGCTTGCTTAAATGCAGTGGAGAACACATCCATTGTAAGCCAGGAATTGATTATGTCAGTGACTACAGGGTGGGATGAAAGTCCAGCAGAGGCTTGCAGACTTCCTCCTCAGTCAGAGGAGAGAATGAGAGGAGTGTGGTCCTGTTAGCTGGCAGCTGAGTTGGTCAGATTCAGAGAACTGGTTACTGATGGCAGAAACCTTATCAGTAAAGAATGATGCAAACATGTCTGAGCAGAGTGAAGGACGGAGGAGGAGGCGGAATGTTAAGTGTTCAATCATGCAGTGAAGACGCATACTGTAAATGAACATGTGTAAGTCGTGTAGCAGTACAGTACTAACGTCATGTCATGTACAGTTCCAGTCAAATTTCAGTCACATTTTCTCCTTCAAGTGAACAAGAATGTGCATCTAGACTTTTGAATGGTACTATATACATATGAATTTATTAACCTTGTATTACTTTATATCTTATTCTTTAGATGGTAAATGGTAAATGGACTGCATATGTTCAGATAATCTGTCTGATTTATGAACTACTTCACTGCTAAAATGAACACCTACTATGAGAGTTCATTTAACTGGAGAACAGCTAGTCCCAGTGCGGACCCTCGGTTTAAAGGGGCCTGAGCTGCCACTGCTTCAACAAAATACTTTATGCAGTAATGGATTTGCATGTTTTGTGAGTGTTTTTTTTGTTGCATATGTGCATTTTATTGTTTGTGTACACATGTGTTTATCAGTGAAATTGTGTCTGTGTGTTCAAGTGTGCACACTCCACTCCACTGGATAATCCCATTGTGCATGAATCTTAATTTAATCTCGCACATCTGCCTCAGGCTGTCATGTTTGTGAGTGTGTGTCCTTGTGTAGTGTGTGTGCAGCTATTTGTGCATTTATGCATGCACTAAAGTGTAGGACACATGAACCAGCTTCTGAAGAGAGAAGTTGTGAACCTGACATACTAGATAAGATAACAGATAGATGATTAGAACAACATTATTGGCATTCTTACCTATTTTTTTCAATTCCAGTTAATTGGTAAGAGCAACGTTGAAAAAAAAAGGTCTGGTACCATTTGTATTCACCTCGCATACATCTTACTTTAGGTTTCATTAAGTAAAAGAAGTCTAAAAACATAAAGAAAATACTATGTGTGGTACAAAATAGGATCATTGGATTTCTCCAGACCCATCGGTGTAACCTCTCCAATTACATCTGCAATGCTCTCATCTAGCCGCTTTTGTGTGAATCCTGTCCTGTCCCATTAGGGATTACCAGCATGATATTACGTTAAAAAGGTCAAGTATCACCACTGCTTTTGATCATTTTACCCATTTTGCATGAAAGGTTATAAAATCATGTTGCTTTCAGTTACCGTAATGGTTGGAGAGCGTGGCAATGGCATGACATAACACCTCATGACAGCTGCTTCAAGTAAAATCCATACATAATGAAATTTCCTTTATTTTATTAATATTTCTGCACAGAATAAACCACATGGCCTGCAAGTCCCTTTTTTTAATCCACAGTGTAAATTCTTGGAAAATCTTTTTTAAAAATGCCAAAATGTCATCATTAATTTCAGCTTATACATCTACACCTCTCTGAAACCAGACATATGTATGTGTGTATGACATGTCTGGCATTTACATTAGACATTTAACTTAAGAACTGACTATTTTAATACTAATTTTTTCATCATGGTTTTCAGAATGATTGTGAGATGCATAATGAATACAGGCCCTGACTGATCTTAAAGGCTGTATTCTTTCTACAAGATATTTCTGATAAAACATGCATGTCGTTTGAAATGCACTCAGTTAATAATAATAATAATAAAATAACAACAACAACAATAATAATAACTTAAATTGACATAGAACCTTTCCAAAGGACACTTAACACATAGTGAGGCAGACAAATTATGGAAAATGCTGCTGGTGCATGACATAGGAGCAATATAGGAGCTAGTAATAATATACAGCCCAAAACTGCATATATGCCATCATTTATTGTTCTATGTCATTTTTATAGGCCACAGAAAGTGATCAAGCCAGTAGACATTGAGCTGCACTGCCTGAAATATTTTTCACCCCTGGATGAAAAAAAAAACACTTCTCTTACAGCAGATCTTTTGCTTTGAAATATTGGTTTCAGCATGTTTTTGAGCTGACATTTCTCTTGGATTGTGGTTGGAAATCAGTAAGTGATGAAGTATTTTCTAGGTTGTGTTATACTCTTTGAACTTGTGAAAAGCTTTGCAGTAAAAGCAACAAGAAACAGGAAGCAAGTTCTGTAAAGAGGTGTCTCTTGTGGACACTGCAGCCTTGGTCTCCTGTGAGGCTTTTGACATCTGGGCTGCATCTGTGTCATCTCTACCATGCCAAAATGGAAGCTTAGATAAAATATCTACCAGAGATCAAAGCACCAATCCTGTCAGCTCTGCTCTCTTAACGGTCACATTGCACATCAGTATATAACTGATAATAAAAAATGGTAGACAAATGCGGACAAAGATAGTGGAAAGAAATAATAGTAAAATAAAAGAGAGAGGTGGGGGTTACAAAGGAGATGAGGTGAGATAAGAAGAGAAAAGACAGAGAGAACAAGGTGTCTGACACAAACGATGACACTGCAAAGATTATCATCAGATCCTTAGAGTTCTTTATGCTGCACGCATGAAAGCAGGAAAGAAAGTTGTTACAGAAAAGTTACATTTCATTTTCAGAAAATCAGTTCTGCCCTGGCCTATGTTTTTTTCCTCCTGAAAGAGATGTTATTGGATCACTGGATCATGAAACATAGGCCCACATGCTTTTATTTCAATAACAGACATTTCAACAACAGGGATATGCTCAGATAAAATTCTGTCAGGATAATCTGTAACATATCATGTAATATCTGTTACATGATGAAAACAGTGTATTGTACAGCTCACAGATGGTAGTCCTTTTTGGCAGAAATAGACCACAGACTTGGAAAAAGAAAGGACTGGCACAACATCTAGCTGTCTCACCAAGCCTGTGGACACATCAGCACTGGATACAATCACTGCTTGTCAGCTTTGGCACATGCAAATCTAAATGCCAGGTCAGGCTGACATTGGCCTGTAATTTCCCCAGCTAAGTGAGCTGAGCTCTCTCAGCTTCTTATCACTCAGTCAGGCAATATAACAGCATGCTTAATGGATTATTGGCTTATCCTGGTGAAAATGTTACATCTGGACAAAGAAAAAAATATGTGTAGAGGCAAATCTTGAGAGTTTTGTGCTTTTAATATATTGTTTGAGAGGCAAGGAAATCCTATCCATTCTAAATTCATTAGGAATAGAGGAATGAAATGGTTGTCCACAGTCCAATCTTTGTCAAGTCTTTGTAATGTAAATGTACTGACAAAATGCAAGATACCCAGAGGGAAAAAGGAAAAATTTGTTTCCCGAACTGTTTTTAAATAATTTCAGAGTGGAATGCATACATAAAGGTAGAATAGTCTGAAATGACTAGATTTAAGTATATGTTAACATCTTTCTAGATACTTGTCAAAAGTTGAAGGTATTTAAAGTTTCTGAGGGCTGTTCACCAACAAGATGAGTTGTTTTTGTCTCTGCATTGATGGCTGAAAAGACCGAACATACAAGACTTGTTCTTTGCTTTTCACTGTTACTATCCACATTAGGGGAAAAATTCCATTGGAAAAATGATTTCACATCTGGATTTCTAGACAAAAGACGACAGAAGGGGATAGGTCAAATGGGCACCACATATAGTTGAGAAGAGGCTTATTTAATTCAACTAATGGCTGAGGATAAAAAAAATGAAGAAAGAGCAGCAGTATCTGCAGACACTGTCATGCCAATGAGACAGACACTTTTGATCTGTATGGCATTCTACAGGGCTGGTGTTCACAAAGTCCTTGCAGGCTAACTTTTGCTCCTAATTGGCAAGTCTGGTAGTAAATTCAAAGGATAATGGATTCTTTTCACATCTAATTTCAATAAATTCCCTCCGCTCCCCCCTAACTTAAAGCAAAATTCTTGCTTTAGGTTCTAAACTGTCATCATTTCAACTTGTTACATGCCTTGTTACTCCATTACTTTTCCGGAACATGACTAAGTCTGTGGTGCATGAACCTTAAAAAGTTTCAAAACTTGTCACTCCATTTTTATATATTTTATTTTAAATGCTTCATGATCATTTCTGTTGATCCTCAAAGAGACATAATGTAGGCTCACCTTAATGCATACTGATACTCTTGAAGATCCTTGTGACCAAATCAGTGGAGATTACATGGACACAAATCTGGTATTCCCAGCTCTTTACAACAGGAAATTAATTAAAAATTGGAACCTGTTAAGAATATATGGGGAAAATGTTTTCACCTAGACTTGACCCCTTGTATCAAGGTATTGTAGGGATTGTGCTAGTGTTGTAGTGTTAGTGTAAGTGGGTTGTTCAGAAAATGTTTCCTATTTCTAGGATCAGAGGCTGGATTCACACTGGAATATAATCTTCAGGCTTAAAAGTACACTCTCAATATTTCATGTTAAAGCAGCTACAGAGCAATCAGTTCTGGGTCATACAGGATTAAGAATCAAATGTCTCTGCTCCCATGTCATACCAGAGGGATAGATACAGGGCTAAAATCCTGACTTAGCAGTTCTTCCTCTAATGATGCAGGCAGAGCAGTGAAAGAACAGAGGCGAAAAAAAAAGGAATATGAAAAAAGAACAAAAAGAGTGTTTCTGCCTCAAGGCAACAGCAGCAGAGGAATCTAGAGGCCAAAAAGGAAGTGTCCAATCAAATAAGCTGTTAGTCTGGAAGATGTGACTGACTGACTGGTTTGCTGGCTACTTCAGACTCCAGCTGCATGTGTCAGGTCCTTGACTCTGGCTGTCATGAAAGTTGCCAGTGCAATCTGCAGCTAAACAAGTCTGTTTGTTTGAGGGAGCTGCAAGCTGAAAGTTGCTAGCTAAAAGGTTGTGATGTGATGCACCCGCCAGTCTGAAACTTCCACTGTTTTCAGTGTTTTCAGTTGACTGTTTTCACCCTTTTACCTGTAGACACATGTGGTGGTGCAGGTTTGCGATGCTTTCAGATGACCACAAGATGTTTAACAAGACTAATGGTGAAGACCCACTGAACACAATGTGAAATTCAACCCCTTCACTTTTCATGGGATATGAGTGATTTTCTTCACAAGGCATTGTGAAATTATAGGCGGATGCTGAGTGCATGACCAATTTCTCCAGCAATCAATCTTGTTTAATTGTAGAAATAATTGTTATTAGTGCCTGTATTCCCTGTTGTTCGTTTACTTAGTTGTGAACTGCATTGTTTAACTGACAATGGGACAATTTAGAGTCCATCTTGGAAGGTGGCAGAGCTAGAACCACCAAATGAATGTAGCAGGGCTGTAAGCAATGGGAATTTTATTTACCTCACTGTAGAATATTCAGTGGTGCCATCTCACTAACTTAATAACTGTCTATTGTGTTTAACTATTATATTTGTGTTTTTGTTTGATGATTGCAGTCTTTGTAAATGTATAAGCCATTGATATTAAATCAAATTGAGTAATTTACTTCATTTGTTCAGTTATGAATATGTGTAATTTTAATTTGGGTTAATTTCTGTTTAGAGAACCACAGATTCACAAATCTGGTCTAAATTCCTGTTGTGGAAGCGCCCTGTGCATTGTTGTGCCTTCAACTGCATTCTTACCAGTGCACCAGGGTGAATGTCCATCCTAAGAATCAGTTATTACAGTCCAACAACCTTGCCTGTTTTTATGCCAAATCCTTGAGTAAAGAAATTACTTATGTATGTAAATTACAAGTAATTTACACAAGCAGCAATTACACAAGCAGTGATTAGGTTTTTATGTTTGGGAATCCCATCAGATAAAAGGAGACAGCATGTGCATTTGTTGCAGCCCACAACCAAATATTTTTGTTTTTTGAATTTATTTTGAAATATCTCAAGCTGTGTTGTGTAAGATTTAATCTAGATGAAAGAAGGAGAGAGAAAATAAATCTATAAAAAAAGCCCACTCTTTAACATTGTGGTACTAGGTCACAGCACATAATCTGTGCCTGCTCAAAAATAGGTATATTTTCATATTAGGGGGTATTATATGAGTTCATAAAATATAAACTCATATAGATATGAGTTCATAGCATAGCAACATTGTTCACCATACTGTTTATCAGTATTCATACACTATGGGCTTCTGTTGGGCAGTAAAAATATAACATATTAAAAAATATACCAAAATACTGGAAGAATTCCTTAAATATGTAGATAGATTTGTTTCATAATGATTTGTGTGAACAGATCAACAATCTGTGTGTAAATGTGTAATCTGTAAATATAAACGCCTTCTACAAATACAAAAAAAAGATTTGTAAACTCACAAAAATATTTTGCAAATATAAAACAGATCTGCAAATACACAAACAAATTCTACAAATAAAAAAATATCTGTGAATACATTAAATTAATTTGCAAATAAAGCATTTGTGAATATCTTCCTAACATTTACAACTTTCCAACTGGCATTTGCAAACTCAGTTTTTATTTGTGAATCGAAAAAACATTTGTGGATCTCAGTTCTATGTGTGTGGAGTTTTAAAACAAATTTTCTACCGGTCTGAATGAAAGTCCATGCATAGCACACCGCCATTTTCGGATAGCATGTGATTGCCTGCTGACGATATCATTTCTGCATTCCAAAGTAAGAGCATGCAGTCTTTCTATGAGCTGTTCAGCTCTCTAAAATGGTGGCTTGGCTGCTTCTTCAGTTAGCTGTTATCAGCCACCTTATCCTTTATATTTTTCATTTATTCTTTCAGGTGGGTAAAAGTCACAAGGTGTTCACATCTTATTAGTAGTGATGCTGTTACTCTTACTAATGTAGTTGTAATGTATGTGCTGAACCATGTTTACTTAGATTACATTGTTTCAGTGAGGCTATGTTAAGTGTTAAGATAAGTGATAAGATATGACAAGTGGCAGCAGGAAGATATTCACAAATGCTTTTCATTTATTTGCAAATTAATTTAACTTATTCACAGATTTTTTTTTATTTGTGGAATTTGTTTGTGTATTTGCAGATCTGTTTTATAATTGCAAAATATTTTTGTGAGTTTACAA
This sequence comes from Euthynnus affinis, assembly GCA_029490765.1. NCBI lineage: Eukaryota > Metazoa > Chordata > Actinopteri > Scombriformes > Scombridae > Euthynnus > Euthynnus affinis. Next base: position 18,488,477 of record CM055845.1, on the reverse strand, counting down.
ATCTTTTTTTTTGTATTTGTGGAAGGTGTTTATATTTATAGATTACATATGTACACGAAGATTGTCGATCTCTTCACACAAATCATTATGAAACACATCTATCTCCATACTTAAGGGATTCTTCTACCATGGAGTGTAATGAACTTTGTGGTCTCTAGGGGCTGCTAGCTGTGCTTTAAACTTTAAGTCTTGTTTTTATTTTTTTGAGTTCTGACAGCTATGACTGAGCCATCACACTAAACGAGTTTCATGACAGGAGCACACAAGTGTCTGCCCTGAGTTTACTGCAACAGGAAATTAGTCTAAAACTCTGAAATTGCTTCAAATATCATCTAGTTTAAGGTCAGCATTAGCCTGTCTCCGGCTCACCTCCATTTTTGCTGTTGGTCCTTTCTGTATCTGCTACTATGTGTCACAGTGTGTGATGTGACTTGGTGTGTTGCCTCATTACTGTGAGCTGCAGGAGCCTCCCACTCCCTATAGCTTTAGTTGTCTGTGTCTGGTAACCCTGGCTAGCTTGGACACACAGTCAGTGAAAGTGAAAGGAGCTAATAAGCCAGACTGGACAGAACAAAGGAAGTGTGGGTCTGTAGTTGCATATGTGTGTGTGATGTGTGGCTATTGCTCTGTTCAGCTATGTGACACTGTAAGTGGTGGTCAGAACTTAAAAATAACACCTACCAATAAAAGCAAATGTTGATTACCAGGGAGAGCAACTTTTCCTCTTTATGAAATAACGTTGCCTAACATAGTTTATGTATGTATTCTATATTCTGTTATCCACCATACATTTACATAATTTGACCAACAGCTTGATTGTAAAGCCATTAATCTGTCCCGGAGGACTTTAAAACACCCATGCATTAAACTATGATTTGATAAAGACCAAAAGAAAGCACCTATGTTTACAATGATGCATCCATGAGACACATCTTTTGGTTAGGTATGCTGGGTGGTGATAATGTGTTGCAACCTGAGGGCATAATGACCATCTAAAGATCATCTACTTGTTTTGTGGCACTGATTGCATTGGACCATTCATATGTCTAACATCTTTTTAATTAAATCTACCCTGATAGAAGTACAGATGCCAAGTGTATGCCACTCAACTACTATGCCAAGTAGTTGAGTGGAGTTGCTTTTCACAAGCTTGAAAATGTTGTAACAGATGATGTCACCAAACAAATACTTGGCAACAAAACAAAAAAGTGCATATATTATAAGTGTATTATATATTATATATTATATATCTTATTTTATATTATATGTCAACACTGTGCACCCCAATCAGGTCATTAATCAGCATTGCTTTGGTTGAGAATGCTCTATCGATCAGGCCTGTATGCTGTTTACTACTGGATTTACTGTCTATACTTATAATTGTATCCGCAGGTATAATTGCAATCAAGCCGCTATAATTAGTCAGTCATGCTGACATTTTCCAATAAGCATAGTGAGGCAGAGACAGTTTTAGACACGCTACACTGCAGTTCTGAGCTCACACAATGCTGCTATCAGAGTGTAACATCAACTCAATTTGAGTATTTTAGTATTTTTGTGGAGGATGGTAAACAACATTGCCAGTGAGAAACTCACAGTTTCTATCTGATGTAATGTAACAGGCAGAGATCACATTTTCAGAAAATGGAATGTGCAGATAGCCCAGTATTTGTATCTGTATTTGTTAAGGCAGCAAAATGATTTGTATTTGTATTCAATTAAAAGTGGAAAGAGGCTTAAAAATCCTGTTTTTGTTTGTATTACACTTTTAATTTTAGAAATAGTGTTACAATAAGTGTTCATGAGTAAACTACTTAAGGAAGAAGGTCTCCACACTAGGTCTCGAACTGGAGTCTCCCAGATCATAGACGACTGACTTACTGAGCTAAAACTTTACTCATCACCTCATTGCAGACAGACCTCAATCTATTTTATACACCCAAAACACAGAGATGGCACATCGTGTAACATATAGGAAAGAACTTCAAAGGCGATTCTTTGCTTTGCACTTTACATGTATTGCTCATTTTTTACAACCTTACTTTTTGGAGAAGGAAAAGGGGAACAAGAAGTTATGGAGAGTCCCTGGGGAGCACTTTGCTTGTGTCATTAGCTCGGCTTTATCTCTGGGGAATACCGCCAACTCCAGAGTGATGTCCAAAGAAGGAAATGTGCATCATGTAGCAGGTGGATGTGACTCCCATCATTGAGATCTGCTGATAGACTAAGATAGCAATGTAACTGACCAGTGTGTTGGTATTTGACATGGGTATTTTTTCTTCCCAAAAACAAATAAATTTTAAAATATTTGTATGAAACAAATATTTACAAAAAAGTCATTATTGGTGCTTTGCCAAATAATGTATTTTTATTCAGGCCCATCCCTAATGTATGCTTGGCAAACTTTTTTTTTTTTTTTTGCACCTTCGTTGTCATGGTTACAATAACAATAACTTAATTAGTGATAGGAAACAATTGCAGTCATGGTTGGACTGTTGGTTGGAGACTCTTTTCGTGTCTCTGTACTGCCATAAGCCAGTTAAACACAGGTTTTTCACTTTTTTTAGGTGCTTGGGGAGTATACATAATTAGTTGACCACTTTAATAATTCCATATGCTTGCTTGGAAAGCCTAAGGCAGAGAGAGCAGCAGCAGCAAAGACCCCAGGTATAGAACAGAGCAGGCAACCATTACAATAAAAATTACACTGTTTAATTCAGACAGCATGTAAGGAAGAGCTGGGGCAGAGATGGGTTGTATGCAGCTTGCAGAGGAAGCAACAAGGGCAAACTTATGCATAGAAGGAATCAGCTGAGCCATCAGATGATTTAGACTGGCTTTGAGGTCAGCTGCTATTAGCTGGGTTTGTAAGCTGGGCTTGACTTCATGGCTTGCCTGAGCTAACGCTATGCTCAATTTCTTAACCACTAAGTGATGTGGTTGCACAGTGCTGTTGTTACTTAAAATCATTGAATTAAATATTTAATTCATGGGTTGACTTACCCACTACAGAGAGAAGTCACTTGCACCAGCATCTGATGCATCTGAGGTTATACTGCCTAGTCAACAAGTTTACTTATGGGGCAAACCAAATAGTTCATCATATTCCCTTAAGCTCCAAAAGTGTTGCAAATGAACAAATACTCAAATATGGAGTTCTTATCCTACTGAAAAAACAGCAGGATAAACAGAAGGCGGCTGTGAATGGGCGATGTGATTCTGGGACAACAACAAACATCATGAAAAAAATGAAGACCTTCAGAATGAACAATGATTCTTAGGGGCTATATAATGATAAGGTCCCTGACACCCCGTAAGCCTTCAGCTGGCAACAACAAAAAAGGATGTAGGCCTTACCTGGACCCCAGTGAGCTCAACTCCACGTTGCTCATACTAATGGTGTGGTTGAGGCTGGCCTGCTCCAGTTCTCTTCTCGTGAGGCTAACCGTGCACAAAGTGCAGTGTAGGTTTGGGTTCATTTAGGTTAACAAACAGACACAGAAAGAAACTAAACCAATTGCACAATCTCATCAAAATCTCATCTCATCGCTTGGTAAGCAACCAAAAATGACAACTTGTGACCATGACAATAAACATATGGTTATAAGCCACACATTCTTTGAAATGAAATACCATGTTGGCCCAAATATAAGGCGACCAGCCCCCATTATTGGAAAAAGACTTTTTGAAGATACATCACATCATAGTCATGTGCTCACACACCGTCTTGTCAGGCTGTCCTGTCTTTTTGAGCTCTCATCTTCTGTGACAGTGGTAAATGGCAGTTTAAGGTTCGGTCTGTGGCCTGTTTCTGTAGTAAAGATATTGGAAGACACTTAAAATTAATTTTCACTTGTCATGATGAACATAGTTCCTCCTTGGCAAAAGAAAAAAACGCAAACAAAAAAAACAAGCCTTCAGAAACTCTTGCAGATTAAACTGAGCTAACCAAACACTTGAGATGATTGATCCTAACAGACTCACTATGAACTGACAGGAAGACACTTGCTAGTAGAATTGGGTGACTCGAGTCACATGACTTGACTCACAGATACACTGTCCATTGTAATTGACAGGTAATTGTCTATTATTACAGTATAGTCATTGAATACAAGATGGCCGTACCCTTTTTTGAACGTAATCTCCAGAATAGATTATAATTTTATATTCGGGCCTGTAGGTAAAAATCATGTACCTTGGTGTATAAGTTAGGCAAGAAAGAAAATCTGACATGATAGTCTTTTTGTAGGGATGTTGTGAGGTATAACAGATGTTTCACTATGTCACACTACACAGAATAAACCAGACAATTGTTGCAATTTATTTTCTTGACACCCTACATCTGTCAAGTCAGGTCATTATCAGGCTGATGTCTGATAGTATGTTTTATATGCTGATTGATGTGTCTTTGCCACCCAGGGGGCGTCGACCATTGCAGCTACACATATAGTGACAACACATGCAAACCTTCCTGTACAGTATGGGTGAGTATGTCTCTCTGTAGGTAGAGAACAGACCCACCATGCCAGCTGGCGCACCTGTTTTGGGTCATGTTAATTGGCTCAGAACAGGATAAAGCATGACCACTCGCTCACACACACACAGAGAAAGGGAGCAAGGGAAAATGACACTGCCACCCTCTGCAGTTGTATAGTTCATGTGTTAATGAACAGGCCTGTGTTCCTGCTGTCCAGGACGAGTTTCTTCGGAATCAGCAGGGTCAGTATGGAGCCTCATCATGCTCAGGCTTTGACAGGGTTTAATTGCGTCCTGTTTCCTGATCTCACCTGGGACTTCCAGATTGTTATCAGACTGCCTGGTATTTTTTGTCAGAGGCCTTGCAGTGTGAGTTGTCTACCAGCCAAACTGTCTTTCAGCGAAGAGAGATATTCTAACATCATGTTGCCTCCTCTCTTTTTACCAGTTTTAAATTTTCTGACAGGCAACAGTTTTTGAATAACTAATTATTCTCAGGAGATGACTAACACTGCAGCTGTAACTGACTCACTAATTTGCTCATTAGACTGCTCATCCATAATTCAATTCTGTGTATGATATAGAATATTTGTTATAAATACATCAGTAGATCCTTTGATGTGTGCAAGAGAAAAGGGTTCAAAACACATTTTGTTTTCTTTTTTTCAGATAAAAGCAGCAGTCTAAACAAGTTTCAGTTGTGGATAATTTGTCACTGACATTGTATAGTATAAAGTATGGAAGGATGTTTCATAAAATTGCTATGGCATTTAGGATGGAAGCCTTATTATCTAGGCGATCATGTTCCGAAAATTTCAAGCTATTCTTTTAACAATCTGAAAGTTTTTTGTCTCCTTTCACACATCCAGGGATGGATTTGAATTAAGGTCACTGAAAAGAGTCACTTTTGGTTATTTGGGCTATTTTAGATGTTCTTGTTTTGACTCATATGTTATATTGCCTCACATTTGGATATATTCTAGTCATTTTAAAATGTACTAAACAATTCTCACTGATCTGTCAGTTTCTGTTTTTTTCATGATTCTCTTACTTCAGATCTGATCATTGTTTAGACATCTATCTAATCTGTCTATCTCTTTAAGCTTACAGTATGCATTTCTCTTCTGTTTGTCTGTCTGCTTGTTTACTTGTCTGTTGAAGCCATCTGTCCATTTCCCCATTAAGTCTACTCTCCGACAGTTACTCATCTGAATGAATAAATCATCAGATGCCAGGTGAGACAGGTCAGAGGTCTTAGGGTTAAGTGTGGTAATAATATTCCTTCACAGCTGATTCACTTCACATTTCCATAAGTCAGAGTCCATCAATGTTAAAGACAGACAGTGTACTATGTGCTATATGAGCCACCTTTTACTCTGCATTCATGTTATTATGCTTCTACACTCACCTTGTCATGTCTTCTGCTAAATCCAAGATGCAACAGAATTTACACAGTAAATCTTTTGATCAATTAATTAATTAGACTTTTCTCTCACTAGCAGCTTTCTTTACTATTTTATATACAAATGGGTTTGTACCCTAAAATTTCAGTTGAAAGTGGACAAGATGTGTCATTGTTGTTTTTCAAATTAAATATGCTGACAATGTTTGAATATTATCTGGCATTCACAGCAGGGAAACAATAACTGTGAGCAGCCCAACTGTTTTCTGTTTCGTTTTATGATGACAGGAGCATTGGTTCAGTGTAGGTACATGAAACCGCTTGAGAAAGGTTAGGAAACAGCAAAGATTAATTGCTGGTGTGAGACTTATGGTGAACTCTGATCTCTTAGTGGTGTCATCCTGGAAACCACTTTTCTGTTAGTAATGACACATTACTATACTTTCTGCACTGACACTGAAAATTGGCATTGGATGTAAACATTGTGCTGTAGAGTCATCTGATATGAATGTGATTCCTGGGCAGACCATGCTCATCTAATCGCTTGGTTGGGCAGCTCCTCTCACTTTGTGGGAATACAATGGATTAATATTGTCAGTGTTTGACATTCTGTGGATGATGATAGGGCAAAAATATGAGTATTTGACATTTTCACTGGGAAAGTGAGGGTCTAACTAAAGGGTTGTCTGGCCAATTAATCAAATCATCAGATTAAAGGGCTCAGTCCTTATTCCAGTGTTATTTGATGTTAATTAAATATGTGAGAATAAAAAGATTGTGTGCTATAATTGAACTCTTATTCACCTAAAACCTTTAAAGAGCTAGATGTGTGGGAACTCAAATGATGAAAATATGTCCCAACAGGGTTGCATGATAAATGTATGCAACATTGATGACACTTTAAATTGCTATTTTCACCTTTTTTACCCCTTTTTTGTAGCATCACTCCTTCACACATGGACTACCATCCCACTGAACAATCAAATTCAACATACTCCTTAGAGCCTCATATTTGTGTACAGAAATGACTGCCCTACATTTGAAAATGCCACATCAACTATATTGTTGTTTGTCAAATCCATTTGAAATTCAGTGGAAGCAAGCCCACCCACAGCCGGCACATGCCTCTTTGAGCTCAGAGCGCCGTCAATGTGAACGTTATAACGCAGGCTCTTTTTGAGTAGAGAATGGTGTGTTTCTGATTTTCTGTCTAGTTCAGTTCCCTTAGTGAACTGGATTGACAGCTTGAATGCTGTTACACTCTGCACGCCTCAGTTAAACCTGCCTATGGTCCGCAACTACACACTCTGTGTTTTACTGTGCTCTTACAGAAACAGAAGCTTTTATACACATATGTTGCTCCTCTGGATACACACTCGAAGAATGGGCACACACAGGTACTCATGTAGGCACTAAAGAAGCAAATATGTCATAGAGACACGGGACACATGAAACGGGACACATGAACAGGCACACATGAAAAATACATGACAAGACAAACATGCCTACATTTACAAAATGCACTTTCTCTTCATGAATTATACGTATCCATTAAACACCATTCAGAGTCTGATGAAAAGATTGATACCACTGTTGTATCTGTTGTTCAATATATATGAGGCTAAAGCCGACAGATGGTTAGCTTAGCTTAGCTTAGAAGGAAAGAAATTCCACCAGCATCTCCAAAGCTCACTTATTAACAGTTTATATCATGTTTGTTTAATCTGTGATGATAGTTTTTACAGGGGTTTATGTGCCAGACTACTTCGTAGGATGCAGGAGTCTTGTCACCGAGTCATTTTTACTAGCTACTTTTACAAAAACATTTTAATTGTTGAGCTTTATAGGTGCTGGTAAGTGGACTTTTTACCTTTGGACAAAGTCATGCTAAAATAGCTGATCCATTGTTTACGCAAAGCTAAGCCAATAACCTGCTGTCTGTGGATTTTTATTTAGTTTACAAATATAAGAATGTTATCTGTTTTCTCATCTGACTCTCAGCAAGAAAAAAAATGGATTTCCCAAAATGTCAAATTTCTGCTGAGTATTAACTACCAGTCCAAAGGATTAAATAAAGAAAAAGTTGAAGTGCACAGATTTTTCTGAGGTAGTCAACACTTTGTACATCCAGTGTACAGTAGACAAACACAGGTGCACACAGTCAAGGTGTATGTACTATTTACATGCTTGCACAGTCTTAGTAGCCTGTTTAAGTTCTAAAGTTAAAAGGCTTTTCAAACCTCATTATACCCTTCTCTGAATTCACTTGCTCTCTTTCACCTGCTCTTCTTTCCTCTCAAATCTACTATCATTCTCCTTCCCCTTTCTTTCCCACTACTTTTCCTTTTTGTCCCTTTCTTCCTATCTCCCTCTCTCTCACATGCTGCCTTTCAGTCTCACTCATACACACAATCACATGCAGTGACATTCAGATTTCAGTTTTATTCAAATGCTGAATTATTAAGGGAGCCAATTTTAAGGAGGTCTGCTCTGCATTGCTGTGAAAACACAATCTCCATTTCAACTGCAAGTATGAGAAGAGATGCAAGCGAGTGGGCCAGAAAAGGAAAGAAGAGGGAAGAGAAATTAGGGCAGTGATTTGAAATTCCATTTATGAATAAAAAGAGAGTTTAGAAAGTTGTTCACAGGCATTAAACATTCTAAATGTGTGGGTTTTGGCAGTGTTGTATGTCTGAACATGTTTGCATGTGTGTTTTTCTGTGTATGTGTAGGCTGTTTGTGGTAGTCTCTACTGTGTGTGTCATTGTTTGTCTGAGCATGCACTACGTATCTCCAATTGTACAATAGGTGTCACTGTACACCACAGGTATTTGCTCCATCCTCTGACCTTAACTGTCAGAGATTTGTATTGACCTACTCTACTTCTTGTCTTTGGGCCAACATTATCAACTGTATTTATTTATGTTGTTTTGACTGCAAATGGAAGTTGATTTTTTTTTATGCAAGCTATATCCCAAATGGTGCCAGCAGGAGGATGCTGCAGGGGCTGGGTGCCAGCACTGCAGTCTTCAAAGTACACCAGATATGTTTTGCATATAGAAATATTGCCGCATCATTTTTCTTTCTCTTTTTGCACATGGACACATTCTTTTACATTTTGTGAAAAATGTCACATACACACTTGGCTGTATCTTTGCGAATTAATGGTGCAGGATACTGTCAGAGACAGTTTTCCTACACCCACAGGATGCAGCAAGGAATTTTTGGTAATTTCAGGGTACCAATAAGCATGCAGCACATCAATTGAATACTTTCAGAAAGTGTGTTGGGCCTGCTTTCAATTATGAACAATCTAATCATGTTACACAATCACAGTACCCTGACAATTGCCTGACAAATACTTGAAAGGGAAGTTTTAATTAGCTACTGAGGGAAGATAAAGTTAACAACGTGGGACAGTATAAATTAAAGCTGCAAGCAGCGTTGGACGGGCCTGAGCCCCCCCCGCGCACGCCGGGACCCGGCGCCACGGCGTCCGTCGCACTCGCCACCCGCGAGCCCAGTGCGAGGGGTGTGACTCTGCAGCCATGTGGAGTTCAGTGCAGACAGGAGCTTTTACAGTGCAGTCGTAGCAAGCTCCCTGTCATGGCTAAACATGACATGTCAACAGTGTGAGAATGACACATTTCTGCTGAAGGAGAAGTGTGTGTGGAAAGCTTCTGATAAGTTTGTGTGAAAAATAAATCAATTTTCAACTTTTCATCAGGTGCATATTTTTTTTAAAGTAAAGACTTTTAAGCCTCATGACCTGATAAAAGTTGGATTTAAATGTGTACAACGTGACTTTTTTGCTCCTCTCAATATTACAGAATAATCATGTAATAAATCAATTTTCTACTTTTCATCAAGTGCATTTTTATAAAAGTAAAGTCTTGTAAGCCTCATGACCTGATAAAAGTTAGATTTAAATGTGTACAATCAAGTGTGCAGAGGCAATATGAGAAACTACAGGGACAAACAGAAAAGTATTCATGTAATTGAATGGTGACTGTGAGTGATGACTGTGAGTCCCATTGCATGTGTGTGTGTGTCTGTGTCTGTGTGTGTGTGTGGGAGCTGCTGTCACCTCCAGACTCCGCCCCCTCCTGCACATGCTGGCTGCAGCAGAGGGGACAGAAGAGAATAGGACTTTCATGAACAAACTGAGGACTTCCTGTTGGATTTAGGTCTGAGGTGTCAGTGTATGATTTTTACCTCTTGAGGAGAGGAACAATATGATGTTGGTTGCATTTCTGTGCGACATTCCTACGGGCCGTAGCGTCCAAAATAAAAACCTAAGCGAGATTCTCCCATTGACAACCATTCTAAAACTCACCGACTTTGGAGGCTGATATTTTGAAAACCAGACCTGCTATTACAAAGTTGTTCAGAACTTTTGTTCAGACAATGTTAGAGAGCAATATATTACAATCTGAAGCCATGTCGATGTGCGGTCTCGGAGGAGATAATGTTTAAGCGAAAAGTGACATTTTTGGACTCGTGTGTACTTCCTGTTGGATTTAGGTCTGGGGTGTCGATGTATGATTTGTAGGTCTTGAGCAGATGAGCAATTAGGCGTTGGTCCCATGTGTCTATGACATTCCTGTGGGCCGCAGTGGCCAAAAAACACCCCAAAACACCAATTTTGGAGGCCAATATTTTGAAAACCGGACCTGCTATTAAAAAGTTGTCCATAACTTTTGTTCATCAAAGTGTAGAGAGCGATATATTAAAATCTCAAGCCATGGCGATGAGTGGTCTCGGAGGAGATAATGCTAGAAGATGTGCAAAATTTGCGACATTTTTGGAATTATCGGAATTCCTGTTGGATTTAGGTCTGGGGTGTCAGCGTATGATTTTTAGGTCTTGAGCAGACGAACAATTAGGCGTTGGTCCCGTGTCTCTATGACATTCCTAAAGGCAGATACGGAAACTAGGTGGCGCTAGAGAGCGAATTTGGGGAGGGAGGAATAATTTTTACATAATATCGAATTTTTCGCCGGACCGGACGTCCCTGCCAAATTTGGTGAGTTTTTGAGTATTTTTAGGGGGTCAAATTCAGGTTGAAAGTCGCGTATATAGAAAGAAAGAAAGAAAGTAACTGCACAGGAATAATAGGGTCTTCGCCCTTTCAGGGCTCAGGCCATATGTTGTTAACATGTTGCTCTTGTAAGTTATTTTTGTCCATATTGTTTAGTGAAGTAACTAAAATCTGAGCCTGATGTATCTTTGAATACATAACTTGTCATGTGCTGCACTGCCTTAATGACAACAGTTCCATATATTTCACCCTTTAATTAAGAATTTTAGGAATTTTTATATTAAGCATGTTTTCCATTAGTTTTAGATTGTAAATTTCACCTTTAATGTTTGCACACCCTAATAACACGACACACATATCACTGACTCTACTATATTAATAATGTTTCTGTTCTATTTTTAAGTTTTTAGTTTTTCTTTTCTCTATCCTGTTACTGTTGCTGCTGCATTGACCCACTTTCCCTACAAATTAGGCTTGCATTGTTTCAGGCAGGCGTTTAAGTCATGAGAACCACATTAGCTGACCGTGAGCTGATCTGACCAATCTGAAATCATGTTTGACATCTTAACATGGCATTTTGCTGCAAGCTGCAAATTTTGAATCCTTTCCATGCTCTACTACACACTGTTTCTCCCTGAACCTTCATGATCTCTTCCTGTTCCAATATGTAATATATCTTAATCATGACAGTTCATGCATGTAAATACAACTGTATAATGTGTAACTTGATGACAAGCAAGTTTTTTCTTGTATCAGAGAGAAATGCACTTTCACTCTAGACTACCAACTGACAAACCATCAAATTTTGTTTAGTTTGTCTTAACCTCTGTGATAAAAAGTTTGTTTTTTTACCAATAGCTTCAGTGAGTTGACTGCTTGTGTCTCATAACTTCATCTGGAACGGACACAAGATCTGAAGGTGAACAGACACATGGCAAAGAAAAGAAGGAAGGAACCGAGGTAAACCTAAAATATCTCTATTTCTTGCTCTCTCTCTCTCTCTCTCTCTCTCTCTCACACACACACACACACACACATACACATACACATATACTTAGAAGCACAATGAGTCTGTGAATCATGGGTAAAAGAAGAAAAAAAGCTTAAAATGGTTATCAAACAGAGCAGGCATGTCTATCCCATTATCTTATCCCTTACAGCTCACCCTTAACCCTGTTCACTGCCTCCTTGAAAACCTTTTTATAAATGTGTAAATGCTTAGAAGTAGCAACATTGCCGGTAGGATGGCTTTCATGCGGGGATGGTGGTTTTAAAGCGCTGTGATCACACAGATTGCCTCAGAAACAAACAAGCTATTAGATGATATGTTGGCACCTGTAAGGAGGGCACTATAAATGATTTGGAAGCTGCATTATTTAAGAAATATACTAGATACAGCCAGCTTACCAGCTTATATATATAAATGTGTGTTTTACTGTTTCCATGGCTCATAACCAAAAGGAACAAGTGTTCTTCAATGTCATTTCACAGGCTCTGTAGCAAAAAGATAATATACAGACATTATGTGGACTGACAGGATGGCCATAGTTAAGATGGTCAATTGAGATAGAACTGCCTCTCTGTATCAGCCCACATTCTAACCTCTTGACACCCGGGACAAATTATGACAAAAGATGGCAGTTATCTTGTAGAACCAAAAGTTTGGCCCCAACCATTAATTAAAGAAGTCTTTATAATTAAATTCACTTGTAATTAAATTCACCCCTCTTTAGAATTCAAGTACCTTCATTGTATGCCCTGGAGCACTTGCATTAGCGCTGATAAGCATCTATTTGCATAACAGCATCATCAGTTACATTAGCATTAGCCAGAAGGAAGTTGTTTTGGAATTTATGATGATATCTGTCTAAAACATTAGCCATGTGTAAACATCACCATAAACTGTATCTGTCTATCAGCATTACATGTATACTGCTGAAGTATGTATGAATTTGCTGTTTTCCCAGAATTTAATATTTTACTGTGTTTTGTATGTTTGCTGTAACTTAAGGTTAATCAAAATGAAAATTTAATCAAATTACCTACCACCAGAAGGCCATGTATTCTGTTATTCTGTCAACCAGTTAATCAGAGCACAGCAATAGTAACTCATGGAAAGAGGGAAAAAATTTAATAAATTTGGATGAGGACAGAGATAAGTATAGTACTGGTAGGAGGAATACAAGGTAGCAAAAGTGTTGGATCATGGAACTCGTTATACCTCAGAGTATCATCATTCTAGGGCTGTAATCTACAGTTATTTTCACTATTAATTAATCTGCCAATTGTATATCAGAAAATATTTTTTAAAATGTCTCTCATTTTCTTTGAGTCCTAAGTGATGTCATCAAATGTCACGTTTTGTCCAACCAGTCCAAAGCCCAAAGATATTCCATTTACTGTGATATAAAGCAGCAAATCTTCATATTTGAGAAGCTGGAACCAGAGAACTCTAGACATTTTTGCCTAAAAAATTACTTACTATCGATTATCAAAATAGTTACCAGTTAATTTGGTGATTGACTAATAAAATCAAAACTTTACTAGTTGTTGTAGCTCATATCTGTTTGCTCAGACAAAGGAGGCACCAAGACTTACAGTTCAGCTTGTAGGTATGACTTATTTACTTGCTTACTTAAAACTGTACTCTACCTCTTAATCTTGGCTTTAGTGGAGGGTAAACATGCCAACAAATGCTGTTTATACACCTCTAAAATTCTGAAATAGCAGCCTGCCTCAGCAGTTATGCATACTTTATGCTTGTTAATGTGCCAAAATTATTTTGCCACTACAGCCCTGCTCTTAATCTTCACTCTGGTATTGCTGCTTCAATGCATATAAAAATTAATACTGTTGATGTGAGGTGTGAATGAGTATATACACCAACAGCATGAAAGAAACTAACATTCTATTATACACAGATGTTAAGTACTGTAAGTGAAACTTTTCTCATTTCAAGTATAATGAGGGCTGCAATTAAATATAAAACACATAACAGAGAACTTTTGAAAAGAAATGTGCATCCTAAAATAAAATGGATCGAACATACTGGACTCTTACATTGTTTATTTTCTCTGGCTTCACTTCAGATCATTTGAGTGGGTCTATTTTCCCCAAAAATTTGTCCTTATATGAGACATACAGATTTTGAACTGCCCGTAAGAAGTAGCCTACAAGCCTGTCCATTCTTGATTAAAAGCTGTGTTTTCACTGTCTACTTTTCTGTTTTTAAAGCACGGCGTATGGAAAAACTTTTCTCTAACTCACTGTACAGCTCTGATTGTTGGGTGTGCTCAAGCTCATGGTTTTGTTATTATGGAGTACAAAAAAATCAGAAACATATTTTTGGTGAAAACAACAGCCTGATGCAATTTCGAAATCATCAAATTTTATTCTGACTAAGAATATCCACTCACACTAATCCAAATTAATTTCCAGATTCATATAAATGCTCCACTCCAGCAGTGGAGGAAAGTCACCACTTCAACATCCTGCTTTCCTTAATCCTGGATAGCATACTATATGCTCAGACAGAGCTGAGCAGATTGCTGTTTGCTTGTTCATTCACAGTTTTTCAATATTAAATGTGTTACATGTCCAAGCATTCCATATGAAAATACTTTTCTCTGACACGCTGTACTCTGGTCTCTGACTGGGCTCATGAAATGCAGTTGCAGAGCCCTGAAGCCCTGCAGAGCTGAGTGGCTCACTGATTGCATGTTCATTCAAATTTCTATAATACTGAATGTGTAGCAAGTCCAAATTGCACCACATTTGACACCGCATGTCCTTGGGTCCAGAGCAATATAGTTGCCAAGTGTGAAGTAGATTGGATGAACGACTCTCGAGATATGTGGAGAACAACCAGACAGTCCCTGCTTTATAGTTAGATGATTCCAAAGACACTTCAAATATAGTCCAAATCAGCACCCAATGCACTGGCATTTCAAGCATTCCCCAGTTTTCCCTTCTCACTGTAACTACTCGTCAGTCAAAGTGGAAAGGAAAGATTTCCGAGATAAGAAACATCAACAAAAAAAGAGGACTGATTTAAAATGCTGACTGATGATGTCTCAGGAGAAAGTATTGTAGAAACACCATACCAAAACTTAGCTACCAATATTAAAAAAAAATAAAAAGTTTTTCATAAATGTGTCCCCTCAAGCAGTGAATGCCAAAAATCAAATAATGGATAGCAAGATCTTTGGTTTATCTCGGCTTTTAAGACATAACAAAGTAATAAAAAGAACACAGGAGCAGCAGTGCTGCCTTCCATTTTCAAATGTTAGTATGTAATTTATGCAGTAGCTGATGTTTAAATGTTCTCCTCAGCAACAAACTACACACTGAAAAGCACAAATATACATCTTACTAACTGAAGAAATTGTTCTGTCTGTTGACACACACATTGTAGTGAGGAAGTGCTATTTTACATTCCTTGCTAATAGCTTCGGTCATTGACAGGTAACTCATGTAGTCTCTACAGAGTGTGAGTGTTTACTAAATGAAATCCACAAACATCTTCTTATTGTCATTTAATTATCTGCATCAGGGGCATATGAGTATATTTCATTTGCTCAGTTGTTATTGCTGCATACTTGTTTGCTCCTGGCTGAGATGCCATATAACTGTGTTTCTGATTAGACACTTTACTGTTGTAACTAAAGTAAGTTTGTATGAAATGTAATATAGTGCCCCTGAATATCCGCACCCTGACAGAATATGAACTCACACAAAATCACTTTTGAACATATAATTTTATACATATGCTACATTTATTTACTTAAAGGGGACATATTGTGCATATTTCCAGGTCCATATTTAGATACATATATTCCTGGGCTGTACTGGAAAACTCCCTATTTATCTCATACTGAAACTTTAAGCAGTCTCTCAGTTGAGCTTCTGTCTAAAACAGGCCATTTCAGCTCATGTCTCTTTAAACCCCCCCATCCTCCCATCCTCTGTGCAGCTCTATAGTGATTTACTGCTGGCTCTAATGTCTCTGCAGTATTTTGATACATGATCATTCAATAAATATAACTGTATTAAAATTAACAGATAAGTCTATATTAAATTATTAAATAAATTATTTTATTTTATTAAGCTACATTACAGTTTAGATTTTTATTATAGTTGCATTGCACACCGAATAACATCATTTCAATCAGGACAGACTATAAAGAATGAAATAAGCAGTTGTGAGGCAGACAAACATTTATTGTGTACAAATAAATTTTGGCGCTTAGGCCCCAGGGAGTAGCTCGGCTTAGAAGACAGATCGAAGGAAGTGAAGCTTCTATCAGAAGAGGACTTCCCCGGGCCCAGACACTGGTGGTGGTAGGAATGACTCTCCCTGACGTGGAGCTTCTGGCTGAAGATGAAGATGGCCTGGATCTTAAGGAGGTGAAGGGGAGGTGGTGGGTTGAGATTCGTGTGCTGATGACAGCTGGATGAGGTAGAGAGAGAGAGCGCTTTTAAAAATGACAACAAAAAGCTGATTGGAGGGAGAAAAAGGGTGTCGGATTTGGATTGGATGAGAGGAGTGATGAGGGGTGGATCGAGAGGAAAGCGGGAGAGATGAATAGACTCAGTGAGCATGCTCAAAGAGATAGTCTTCCTGACTGAACTTTCGCTAAGCTTCATTTCAATCAGGACAGACTATAAAGAATGAAATAAGCAGTTGTGAGGCAGACAAACATTTATTGTGTACAAATAAATTTTGGCGCTTAGGCCCCAGGGAGTAGCTCGGCTTAGAAGACAGATCGAAGGAAGTGAAGCTTCTATCAGAAGAGGACTTCCCCCAAAATAAAAGGTATACCATACCTGGATGAGCGGTATCAAATCTACAGGAAGAGAATAGTAAACAGTTAATATGAAGAAAATATCAGACATAATTGAAACCCAAACAAACCATGCAAATGGCTGAGTTATGCTTGTATGATGCTGAGAAAGCCCAATGCAGATGCCGCCATGCAAATGGCTGAGTATGCTTGATGATGCTGAGAAAGGCCATGCAAATGGCCGCCATGCAAATGGCTGAGTTAATCTTGATGATGCTGAGAAAGGCCATGCAAATGGCTGAGTTATGCTTGATGATGCTGAGAAAGGCCATGCAAATGGCCGCCATGCAAATGGCTGAGTTATGCTTGATGATGCTGAGAAAGGCCATGCAAATGGCCGCCATGCAAATGGCTGAGTTATGCTTGATGATGCTGAGAAAGGCCATGCAAATGGCCGCCATGCAAATGGCTGAGTTATGCTTGATGATGCTGAGAAAGGCCATGCAAATGGCTGAGTTAGCTTGATGATGCTGAGAAAGGCCATGCAAATGGCCGCCATGCAAATGGCTGAGTTAGCTTGATGATGCTGAGAAAGGCCATGCAAATGGCCGCCATGCAAATGGCTGAGTTAGCTTGATGATGCTGAGAAAGGCCATGCAAATGACCGCCATGCAAATGGCTGAGTTATGCTTGATGAAGCTGAGAAAAGCCATGCAAATGGCTGAGCTAACAGGGAAACTGCTACGTGCTGAGATTGCTAATACCACCACCAGAGATATGCGAGACTTACCGGGATATCAAGGTTTCAGGTTTCTTTGAGCGGCAATGATGGAGGTGAAGTCGGGTCGAATGTAGGAGGAGTAGGCTGAAGAAGACCAACGACCCATTTGTTGTAGAGAAGCAGAGGAGATGCCTTGCATGGCAGCAGAAGTGGCAGCACCTATTCTGAATGAGTGACCTGAGTATTGCTGTGGTGAGAGATTGCACTGAAGGAGAACCTTTTGAAAATGCTGCAGGAACCATGATTTTGACATAGGATTATTGTTTGGTGTTAGAAAGAGGGGTAATGATTTGAAAGAGGATCTGAACCGAATATATTTAATCATAGCTCTATAGGGGCAAAATGGGGAATCAGTGCGAGCTATAACTATGGAACAGGCTCCTTTGGCTTTGGAATGTTTAAGAAACAGGCAATAATGAGAGGGGTGAAATGATAGATCAGAATAGCAAATATCTTTAACTGGATCAAATAAATTAGAAGGAGAAGTGAATTCACTAATCCTCAAAAACCCGTAGAAGGCTAATAGAAAGACACTGATGAGAAGAGAATCTATATGAGGAGAAAACAAGCCCTTACGGAGAACCGACACCATGTGGTGCAGTATAGCAAGTGTGATAGGGCGTCTGTTATCATGTGACTGGGGGAAACATTTAGAAATCCCCTTCAACAATAATTTGACTGATGGGTTGGAGAACAGACTGGGAAAAGAGGGGTCATAGCACCTAACTTTGAACTGAATGCCTGCTAGCAGGCCACGGATATACTGAGGCTTAAAATGACGAACATCCGTACAATATGTAATAAAAGCACAAACAGTTTTAATGAGAACAGGTTTCAAGGGAATGTTGAGAGAGGCACAGAAAGTGGCAAAAGTAACCCAAGCAAAGTCGTTTAAAGTTTAAAGGTTTTTAAAGTAGAAGCAGCTAAACCTTTCCTCATATAAACCCTAGCCGACTCTAAATAATCATGCATTGTTGCATCTAGTATAGTGTGAGCTCGCTCAGAGGAGGAACAGGAGTGGGATGAACGCAGGCATCCGGACAATGGCTCCGAAAGACCTGAAATTTGAAACGGGACAGAGAGTCAGCTACGATGTTGAAATGACCGGGCACGTGACGGGCGGTGATGATGAAGTTGAGATTTACTGCTAACCAGGTAATGCGTCTCATGAAGGGCATGATTTTGCTACATGAGGAGCGACCTTTATTAATTATGTCAACGACCGCCTTGTTGTCGCAGAGAACAGCGATTCTTTTGCGACGCCAGGAGTGACCCCACACGTGACAGGCTACAGCAATGGGAAATATCTCATAAAGAGCGGAAGAGAAGTCCTGCTGAGACAACTCAGGGGGCCAGCTGTCCGCGAACCACTGACCTTGAAAAAACCCCCCAAAACCCACGGATGGAGCCGCATCTGTGAAAAACTGAATGGAGTCAGAGGAATGCACGACTTCATCATAGAAGAATGAAACGCCGTTCCACTTTTCTAAGAGTAGAGACCAGAACTTTAGGTCCAAGCGGCACCCTTCATCTAGCGCTATCTGGTCGAGCAGGTTTGGCACGGATGATGCTAAATCGAGTAGCCTGGATATGAACGAGCGACCCTGAGGAATTACGCGCATTGCAAAGTTTAAATGGCCCAGAAGAGAAAGTAACTGCTGTTTTGTGACGCTTTTCTCTGACATGAACGCCTGGCTAATTTCGCGGATCCTGACCAGTTTCTCCTTTGGGAGAGATGCTTTCATCTCGACGGTATCCAGCAGGATCCCTAGAAACTCGAGGGATGTCGCAGGGCCGAGAGTTTTCTCCTCGGAGAGAGGCACACCAAGCTGGCTGAACAGGCACTTCAGTTTTGCCAGCGAGGAACCCGAGCGGTCATTTGGGGAGTCAATGAGCAAGAAATCGTCCAGAAGATGAAGCACTGATGGGATTTTAACATTGTTAAGCAGGATCCAGCAGAGAGCCTCTGACACCATGTTAAATATACACAGACTGCTTCTACAGCCAAAAGTGAGTCTTACTGCGAAATAAAACTTAGACTCCCACTTTATGCCAAAAAGATGCCACTGAGACGGGTGAATGGGGACGATCTTGAAGGCATCTGTTATATCTGCTTTTGATAACCAAGCCCCCTGTCCGGTGAGTTTAATTCGTTTTATTGCGTTGTCGACTGAGGCATAGTGAAGTGAGAACGGAACGGGAGGGATGAGACTGTTAACGCTCATGACGGGGCCTGAACGAGGGGCTGATAAATCAAATATTAGCCTTTTCTTTCCTGAATATTTCCTCGTGGTTATACCTATAGGACTGGTGCGAAACACAGAGAAAGGAGGGGAGTTGAAAGGGCCGATTAAGTAACCTTTATTGATTTCTTTTCTTAGCAGCTGAGATACGCTCTCTGGTTCTTTGAGAGCAGACTGAAGATTTTTTGAAACATAGTTAGAGTTCAGGGATGAAACAACTCCGACTCGAAAACCTTGTGATAGTCCAGTGAGCAGGTGATTAGTGAACACAGTGTCAGGATGAGCAGACAATTCAGCAGCTAGAGCTTTTACGTTAACTGGAGTAGATGGGTGATCTCTTAGAATGACTGAGAGCCGCGCCGGTTCGTTTGCCGAGTGTGAGCCAGGCGGGCGGGGATCAGGCGGCGGGGACACACAGATCGGGGGTGCGCATCCTTGCATGCACTACAAACGTGAAGAAATACACAACTCGGGTAAGTGCAAACATTCTCATTGAAGTTGTTGCAAATGGGCTGATTGTTGTATAATTCCACCTTTCTACCACGCTTGTCGGTCATGAAGCGTGGTGCGGGACCATCATGCTGAGGTGTAGGAGCTGGCGGCAGAAATGGTAGCTGTGGGCACAGGGACTCGGGGTGGCCAATGCTCCCGCAGGTGCGGCATGAGACTGCCTGAGAGCCACCGATTAGCATGATAAGAATTTCCGAGTCCAGGACTGACCAGTTTAGACGGATGTTAGATTGAGAAATGTAAAGGGCTGCCTTGCTGGAAAATGCTTTGTGGTACTGATAAAATATATTCCTCCCATATTTAAGGTTGAGATCGCCTATCAGCGCCAGATAGGCGTCTAGTTCGACCCTCCTGTCGGGAAAAACGGAGCAGATGACGTCCCTGAAAATCCCGAATGCGACCAGGAATTCGCCTATTGACAAGTCTCTGGTGAGACGAGGATCGGCAGATTTTATGATGGCAGTGATATTTTCAGATGAAGAGACTTTTTTGTCGCATTCTGGAGATGGGAGGATAAGGCTGACGAGGTTAACGTCTTTGCCTTGCAGGATCTTTTGCCTTATGCGTGGGGAAATGTTTGCAGCAGAGGGAATGTATGGCCTACCTAGCAGAGGAGCAGGGACAGCTGATGCCAGCGAGTGAGACACCGCTGCGTTGCTTGCGGCAGGCGGCGGAACAGCGCTTGCGTGCGTCAGCGCAAGAGCCGGGGCTGAAGCATTTTCTAAAGACTGAAGGCGGGAATCGATAGCCTGAACGGATCTCACCAGGGCCTGCATACTGGATAGCAGGACGTCGTTAGGCAGCGAAGATGGACCAGTTGAAGAGCCGGCGGTCGGTGCGGCAGCAGCAGCGGAGGCCGGCAGATGAGCAGCGGCGGGCCGGGCAGCGGTGAAGACCTGCAGAGAAGGCGCGGCGGCGGCGGCGGCTGCCGGATGAGATCCGGCGATGGCGGCAGGAACTGACCGGCTGGCTGATGGGGGATGCCTCGATGAAGACGCTCTCCTCTTTGAACGAGGTCCGTCTGACTTCCTGGACCTTTTTCGCCCGCGCTGAGACTCAGTCGGCGTGGGTTCCTCCGCGGAGACAGGAGAAGCAGCGGGGGAATCGCTAACCGCGATCAGGCTTGCCAGCTCTTGAAGCTGGGACAGTTGGAGCCCAGGGGCTGGAGAAACTCCTTGGGCCCTCAGCTGTGATACCAGGATCTGATACTCAGACTGAGAGGACGCGATTCGGGCGCTTCTGCGCTGCACAGAAGGAGACTGTGCTGCTTCCAGCAGAAGTTCGCCGCTCGGATTAAAGTCATCGAGAGGATCAGAATCGTAATCCGACATTCTCAGGTGAGTAGCAAAGAAACAGTAGAATAAACTCCATATAGTATGCGCAAATGAACGAATTCGTGTGCTGATGACAGCTGGATGAGGTAGAGAGAGAGAGCGCTTTTAAAAATGACAACAAAAAGCTGATTGGAGGGAGAAAAAGGGTGTCGGATTTGGATTGGATGAGTGATGAGGGGTGGATCGAGAGGAAAGCGGGAGAGATGAATAGACTCAGTGAGCATGCTCAAAGAGATAGTCTTCCTGACTGAACTTTCGCTAAGCTTCATTTACTACACCTCTCTGTCAATGGTTATTTTATTTATTTATTAAATTAGTGAGGAAAAAAGTGTTAGTGGAGCTTGGAGTTGAGACTATTTTATCACAGTAAAGTCAGGTAGGTGTGTTCAAGCTGAGCTGGTGCTGTCAGCAAGTCCGCTGCTACAGAGAGAGGCAGAAGAGAGCAGAGAGAAAATGAACAGGCTTTTCTCTCTGCTTGAGAGATTAGTTAAAAAAAATATATTGAATTAATTAAAATAAAGTAATTGTTTATTAATACATTGTTAATTTCATTTACAGCAGTATTTACAGCTATTTACAACATAAATAAAGTACGTAAGACGTGGAATAACAGGGTGTCTGCAGGTCCTTAAAATCCATTAACTCAATTTTATAAATATTAGGTCTCAGAAAATGTGTTCATGTCTATTTTGGTCCAGCTGAGCAGGGGAGTCTCTGGTGATCCTGCTGAACCTGGGTGGGTTGCCACAATACTAAAAGTAAAAGTTCTGGCTCCATTTCTACTAGCTGTGTCCTCAGTGTCAACTGCAACTGTCAAGGTTGCTAGGTGTCAGGAGTGGCGCCTCATGACGCATGGGTGAGAACGGGAACAGCTAGTGATGCAGCTGGCAATCCTCTGTAGACCAGACTGTCTCATTAAACAACGCTCAGTTACGGCCTTCGCGGTCTACAAAGGACAAACTTTTGTAGATGGTGTCCTTCGAAGGATGCTGCCCCTGAATTGGGACACAGCTAATGTGAACAAAGTTGTGCTGTAGACAACGAGTCGTGGACAGACAGTGTGTTGTTAGTAGCGGTATTGAATAATAAGGACCACACCGGCATCTAAACGAACAAAGGGGCTGCTAATTAGTTATCTAGCACAGCAAACTGATGTTAGCAGTGCACTGATGAATATTTGTTTGGTGGCTCATTTGAATGCTTAGATGCAAGATAAGACGTGTACTCATTTTTGTAAGTTAGATAAGGAGACTTACATAGAAAGCAAAAGTGGGTTGTTACTAATACAAAAACAGGACACCATCTTGAATCCAAAATAATGTAAAATATAAATTTCTCCCTTTTGGTTTGTCAAAGTAGAATACAGAACATGCAGTTTATATAGCAGATGTGCATGCTGTAGAAGACAAAAAATAAAATATAATTCAGTTTTAGTTGGACTTTAAGTTTTAGAAATCAGACATGTACCTAGATACACATATAGTCACTCATGTACACACTGATGCAGACACTCATTCATTTGGTCCCCTCTCTCTGGCCCATAAACATTTCATCAGTATGTCGAGAGACAAAATCAGCCTCATCAAACATTCATTCTCCCATGGCAGGTAAGCCACTCTATTCCTGCCTCCACTCACGCAACAACACGTCTGCTTCCATGCATTCACCTTATGAAATTAAAGGTATTACCTCTTTCCCAAAGCTAAGCTGCCTCTGTGTGAAGGGGAGAGGAGAGTACTTGGATAACACTCTCGTTTCCTAATATGTGCGATGTAAAATGCATGTAGAGTATGACGGTGGAAGATAATATAAATATTTAAATCAGACTGTACAGGGAATTCTGTAGCCTTTTTTAATCTACACACACTCACACACACCACATACTCAGTGAATGTAAATGTTGTGGCTGAGTCTGAGACTGTCCACCTCAAGGGAACATCTACATGCTCCACAGCAGTCACATGCACCGACGTGACTGTACACGCAGTAGTGGTGAGATGCATTGATGCATTTCATATGTAGCGGTTTGATTTACCTCTACATCCTCTTTCCCGCCCTCTCTTAACAGCATGTGTGTGTGTGTAGTTCTATGCATTGTTAGAATATGGTTATGTAACGTATGTTGACTGGAGTTCAGACATCTTTTAAGAATGATTTTTTTTTCTTTGCTTGAGATTGGATGTGAAGCATTAAAATATTCTTTTAGGATGCTGTGGAGGAGAGGAGATGAAAGGAAAGAGGGAAGCTAATGAAGGAGAGGAAGGGATAAGAGAGGAAAAAAGTGATAGAGTGAAGAGGAAGGCAGGGAAGGTCAGGAGAGGACAGGCAGAAGAGGAAAGTAATGAAATAGGAAGGGAAGAACGAGAACAGAAAGTAGGAGTAATCACATAAGACAAGTTGAGAGGTGAAGAGAAGAATGAGAAGAGTGTAAATGTTTGCTTTATATCAACAGCAGCTCTTATCTAATGCTCTGCAAATACACAAACACTCACATTTTCTCTCTTTAGTGTTAGATAATACAACTGAATAATCAGCAGGTATATGCCTCCTCTCATTGGCCTCTGGATGAGAATAAAACAACACATGACATACTGTTCCTCCTCCATCCTTCCCACTGTTGTTCCCCCTCCCTCCCTCCCTTCCTCTTCCTTCTCGCTATACTCCCACCATCCTTCTATCATTTCTCCATCTCTCCTTCCATCTTCCCTACATTCCACATGCCCTCCTCCATCACTCCATTCCATCCTCCATCATCCGTCCATCACTCAATTTCCTGTTTCTTTCATGATTACACTCTCCTCCTCTCATCTGTCCCTCTACCCATACATCCACATCCTTTACTAACTAGCTTTATCTTCAGATTTTAAATATCATTGAACCATTCACACATGCACACACACACACACACACACACACACACACACACACATACACACACATACATACACACATACAGTGCAATAGTGCAGTAAAGAAAAACAAAAACATCTTCCCACAGATGGTTCTGGGTTATATAAATGTTTTGCTGGATTCCTTGACATTTGCTGTTTATTTTCATCATTGTTTCACATCAATTCTATGATGTACAAAGAACAAGTGCATGATGCGAACTGATGCAACCCACATTTATCAACTGTGGGACTGATTTTTTTTTTTTAATTTAATGTATAAAAGCTATGTTGAGAAGATTGAGAAAATACTGACTTATGCTCCAATTGATATTGTTGCATTTTTTCAAATTATAAAGATATTTTGATATTGATTTTCATGTTATGGCATTTATTCTGTGTGTAGGGACCATGGAAATTCAGATTACTTACAGAGAGCAAGTTCTGAATTAGAAAAGTTTTGCCCAGCAACAGCAGCATGCAGCCTCTTTGATTAGATAAACATTAGAATCTAAGGTGTAACAATAACTACACTAACTATTGTTGCTTTAACTTGGACAAATCTCAAAATGATTTACTAAAATCTCACCGTGCACAAAAAAACATATCAAGTACTGAATATGTAACACATAATGCCATGTGGGATGTGAGGTTTTTTTTTTTTTAAAAGGACTAAGAATACACTCTTACTGAACAGCAACACCCTCAGGGAGCTGTTATAGCAGAATTGGTTATACACAAACATAAACACACACATAGCATAGTTGTTTGAATTCTTAATTTTACAAAGGGGATTATAAACAAGTATGTTATTATATAGCACACATTTCTTTCTACAAAATGATTGTGTGTGTGCATGTGAAGGGTGAGGACTGAAGGGTTTGATTCATCAAAAAGATTGAGGATGTTGTTCTTTGTTTTATCCCCCCGCCCAAAAAAGCTATTGTTGTCCAGGGACTTCTGCATTCAGGGCAACTGAGAAAACTCACTAAAAATCTGTCTCTGGAAAATTCCAATCTGTCATCAAGTCACAGATCCTAAATCTTCAAGCTGGTCTGACATAAAATCACTGTTGCCTGTAATCTGGGAAAAGCATTCTTTTTAAAACTTTCCTCCACAGTTCCCAGACAAAATCCTTTGAGCAGTGTGTGTGTGTGTGTCCTTTTTAACCAAATTTACACCTAAACACTGCTGCAGTGATCTGGGATTGCTATAATCTGTGTATATGTAATATGTCTGTTACAACTGTTTTTCTATAGTCACAAGTCAAATACGTATTACCTTAATCACTGGCTATGATACAGATAAAGGTAATTCAAAAGGATGTCACATGGTTCTTCTTTTCATAAATTAGGAGAAGAGGAGTCTTCAGCTCCATCACTGAGGTTGTGTCCCTAATCCTTATTGGTGGCTCCATGGAAATACTGTCTGAGTTTGACATTTAGTTCTCCAGTGTGTTGTGTTCACATTTACTTATAACATATGAAGAACATGAAGTGTGGAATGAGGGGTAACTCATTCACTGGACAGTTATGGTGGGACAAGACTGCAACTGAATCTTATGAATGATAACAGACAGTTAGACACAAGAAGAAAAAGAGGAATCTTGTACATGTGGGTTGGTATGGTTCACTCACAGTAATTGCCAAATTACATGGAGTAGCACTGAAGCACAACACAACTCTGTTTTAGCTCATTTTCATTGTTTGATAAAAGAAAATCCCTGCACTCACACGCTGATAAGCATACATGTTCCTGTGGTTACCATTGACTATCATCTTGCATGATTATATAGATCACTTATACTATTCACATTCTTGACAGTTTCAATGTTCAGCAGATAGATTTGATGGAAGATAGGTTGTGAATTCATGCTAAAATCATATATCTATCAGAAAAACTTTTTTTGGCATGGTTTACAAACACACCATAGATAAACCGCACCAGAGTCCAAGACCCTGGTTATTTTATATGCATTAGATTTCAATTAAGAGGTTTCACTCCAGCGCAAACAAATCAAATGCAAGCTGACACCCCAGAATTAGTTTGAACTGAACCAAACAGTTCAGGTGTGAGAGCACCCTTAAAGATACTTCTTTGTGATGCTAAAGAAGAAAAATGTACTTTTGGCCTCAAGCTAAACCACTGAGCCAAAGCCGTCATACAGCTAGTGATCCAGCTAAACCCATAGTCACTTACCTGAGAGGTTTACAGTTGGGTCATTGTTATAGCTCCCTTATCCCTTGCCCTGCTAGCAAGTCATTGACTCGGTCACAACAGACACACACACACTCATGCACAACCCATTCATCATCAACCAGGAGCTTGTCAGAGAATAGTGCTCAGTCTCTCTGAGCCCTGGCAGATTACTTCCTGTAGCTGATTGTGTTTTTTTTTTGTTGTTGTTGTTTTCATAGCTATCTGCTGTTTCCTAACCAAAAGCACACAAAAACAGTGTGTTTTCTAGTTTTAGAGGAGATCACATTCAGAAATTGTTCTCTTAGGTTATAAAATGACGCCTTTAACACCATGTTGAAAATGAAATCTAGGCTGCTGTTCTGGGGAAGCTTAGAATTATGACGCATTGATGTGTTTGTTGTACCATTAACTTCATGCTGTCTCTACATTAAACAGTGCTGTTTTGTTTACATGTACAAAATGATGAGACTGCACTTCAGCAGGGTTGTTAGGCTCATTTACTATCTGCTGCAAATCTCACCAACAGTCACTTCATTAAAGTAGACTCCCAGTAATCTATGGCCTTGTGCTGTCAGTGTCCCATGTGCTCTTTACTCAGTGCTGTCAGTTCAGCTGAATGTACTGCATTTTAAAAACTGGCACATTGCTCTTGTAGCATACAAGTGGACTTCATTGCAACATGGGGCTGTTAATTACATTTTTTTTAAATAAAATGCTGAAACTATGACTTATTTGCCCAATGGCCTCCTACTGAGTAGACCGTCTGTTGTCTTCCCTTGAGACTATTAAGTATTTGTATTCAGATGAACACAAGTAAGGCTGCTGTTTACCTATGGTGCTATGATGACTCCTTAAAGCAATGTTGCAAGACTTGTTGAAGTACAGTGTCTGCTAATAAAGTCCCTCAGAGTTAATTAAACTAAATTGTAAAAGTGCCTGTGCAGCTCAATGTCTGCTGAAAAGCCTTCCCTGAATGCACTTAATATTAAATGTCTGTTTGCCCTTGAATGAAAATCCTTTTCTGTACTGGAGTCAGCTGCATACAAATGCAGACACAGCTCTGCAGTGGGTGCATTTCATTGTGGCTCAAAATTTGATTTCATAATAACCAATAGAAATGTTACTGCTGAAAATCAATCAGTCGAGCACAGTACCGCACCCATGAGACCATGACATCGTTAGAGGCATTTGTTTTTGCTGCACACAAAGAGGGACACTGGTCTATCGTTTATGTTTGTGGGTGTGTAATGTTTGTGTATTTACTGCACCTAAAAATCTAATTTTACTGCAAGGGATGAGAAACAGTGTGAGCTGCTGAAAGTCTTAGACCATTAAATTACAAATGTGTGTGTTTACTCATGCTAATTTCATTTTACTGTCTCAAAACTGTTTACATCCTGGCTTGCTGCTCACTGAAAAGCCAACAACTAACAGCAGGATGTAACGCTAGTGTTGCACGATAAGGAGTAAACCATTTAAATGGAAATTATATGATCTATAGTAATTCTGGACCTCACTTGGTGACCAGACCGATTTTACAACTTTTGAGGTGGCTTGCACTTGGCAAAAGAAAAGAAAAACAACAGATGTGCACAAAATGTTGTCATAGTAAATGGTTTTGGCTTGATTACAAAAATGTATTCCATTATTGGCTGCTTGGCTGCAACTCTGCCCTTCATCATTGAGCACTTACAATACAATACAGTTATGTCAGGAGACAGAATGACACAATGGATGGATGTCAATTTGCAATAATCTCAGCAAAATCATCTTTATCAAATCCACACAGTATACTATCAGTTGATGCTATGGAAAAAATAGTGGCTTAAACTTTTTACATTACATATTAAGCAGTTCTATCAATGTGATATTTCATGCTCACTGTGTTCTCAAAATTATTCTTGTCAAATAACAACTATGTTGAACTGGAACTGGCCTCAAAAAAATTATAAATTTCATGTAAAGTTGTCTTTATCATGGTCAATGCACATTTTACACTCATATTCCAAAGAGAGCAGCAGTATTAACTAGTTTACCTTACAATATTTTGTATGGTAAAAGTGGCCTTCCAGACAAAGTGTACAACTGGACTTTGACAAAATGATTTTAATTACATGCTCTTACACATATGCACACACACGCGAAAACTATAAAAGGAAGAGGAAAAAAATGTAGTATCACTTCCTTCCTTGCCTTTAATGTACCTTTTGGAGCAGCTATTATGGTTCCCTTGCCTGGGCTAGAACTGCATATCTGTTACTTTAAAGGATAATTCCACTTTCACAATTTAGGTCTAATTTAATCATTTTAGCCATTATTGACTATCGACAGTGCTTTCTCACCTGAGATCTGTAAACACATTCATTTCGCTAGCGAGTGTCAGATCAGACAGTGACCAGACAGGTTGTCAGCAAGCTAACAGTTTAACCATTTGTCATTTTGGCTTTTTGCTTCCTTTCACTATATCCCTGTATCACATTAAATGTATTTAGTTTCAGAACTGTCTCCTTTTGCATCCCACTTGAGTTTGAAACCCTGGATTGATATCATAAACAGAACAAATTATTGTATGTACAGCAAAGGTGAGACTGAACTGGCACAGGTGGAAAAAAGAAAGAAGAAAAAAATCACTAGTGCCCAGTGAAACTGCCACTTTGCCGGGGAGCAGTCACTCAGCTTGATCTGTACTGCTCTAAAATTAGGACCCTCTCCATGAACAAGACTGCCCTTCAGCTCCAGCAGTGTGGGGAGAATCGGTGGCAGTCAGGCGGAGCTCACATATTCAGCACTCCATCCTCTCTTGTCTACTGCACCACATATAGGGTAACCTCACTTCTGGCAATTCTCCATCAAATTGTCAGCCATATCAGCTCTTCAGCACTCGGAGCTAAGAGACTCATCATGGAGAGGAAGAGAGTTTACCACCTCTCTGAGAATTGAGTCTTATACTTTGACCCTCTGCTACTGGATTCAGCAGTTGGGGATAAGGAAATCTGGGCAAAAAAAAGAATAAAGCATCTACTAACTGGGGTACAACAGGTATTTTATTTAATAAAGATACAGTTGAAAAAATACATTTTGGTTCAGTTGTTATCTTGTTTGAAAAGCTGTGAAATAAACTGTTTCTGTGATTCTGACAAATGTTCTGCATGTGCCACATGTGCTTATGACAAACATGTGTTATATAATACAGAAAAAATGAATAAAGCACTCTCAATTAGTTGATTATGTTCTTTCAAAAGAAGGCAGATTCATAAAATAGTAAAACACATCTTTCAAGAGCACACATATTTGCTAAGGTACTGCTGACTAAGTGAAGAACAAGCTATTTTGCAAATAAAAGGAGTTGGTAGTACACTGCTTATGTCCTCTGTCTGACACTGTGTGGCATATTAAAGTTGTCTGCATCAGGCTAATCAACCAAATCAGCTGATCAGCTTCTCTCCTCTTCATTCCCTCTAATCACTGGATTTAGGTTGCAATTACACTCTCGTCTTGATTCTCATTCTTTCTTGTCAAGTGTAGGTACTCTGCATATGAATGTGTGTGATTGCTAGAAGTATTGTGCATGTGTTTGTGAGAGAGATAGAAAGAGACAGACAGAGAGAGAGAGAGAGAGAGACAGAGAGAGAGAGAGTACATGTGTAGATTCAAGTTTGAATAGGTTTTATTATCACATGCACAGCAACACAGCAGATGGTAACATTGAAGGCAGTGAAATGTGGCTTTTTTGAGCTCAAGTTCCAATTAAAGTTTATTAAAATGAGAGAAATATACAAATATACATTATGTTGCACATTGGTGCACAAGTGTGATATTGCACACAAGTAGCAAATAGGCTATAGCACATACGTGATGGGTGACAAATACTTCTGATCATAGGTGCCTGAGCAATGGAGCAAGTAGAGCAAATATATCCCCATTATTCAATTAGGTGGAGCAAAGTTATGGTTTTGCTATCCCACTTTTTACCGTTTTAAAAATAATGTTATCATCATACAGTCCCTGCAATCACGTGATTATATTTAAGAAGCCTCAGCAATGATCATTTTACTATTTTAAGCAACTGACAAAAAAACAAGTCATAAAAAAATCACATTTTGGATCACCTTTTGATCATTTGCCACAGCATGCTTTAGCTGTTTATCAGTCTGTCAATCCACACAGAGATTGCCAAGGTGTTCACAAAGGTGAGAACCAAACCATTTAGCTTAAGTGTAATCACTGAGTTAAAAAAGAACATAGTAAAAAATAGGTTAACATATGCTCAATGAACCTGCTTGGCTCACTGATTCCAGCCAAACTTTAAATTATCTAAATGTAGGATTGTAATGTCTCCAAAATGCAGAACTCAATGTAAGTCAATGAGTCAATGTTAGCTAACTTTTCCTGCCAGCCCCACCTAACGTTACCTTGCTGATCGGACAGGATCCAGCTGTAGAGATGAGATGTTTGGGAAGGAGCCAAATCAGAGTTGGCTCTTTTAAGTGTAATGTGGCTATTAAAAGGGCTGGCAACTCTCACGCATTGACTGTGAGACTCATATAATTGACACTTTTCACATACTCTCACACCACATTTTCCCATGCAGTGAAAAACAAATTCATAACTGATAATGTTGCAGTTGCATTTGCTCCTCCATTTTAAAACATAACCGGGCACACATGTTTCTGATAAAAAATATACATATTGTGTAGTGTGGAAGAATGTGTGTTTGATGGGTAAGTGTGTAGGAGAGGAAGCGATACAGAGAGAGAGAGAGAGAGAGAGAGAGAAAGAGAGAGAGAGAGAGACTGTGTGTGTGTGTCTCATGTATGTTCACAAAGCCTGGGCCTGCTGGATCTGGCTCTGATTCTTCTATACTGTTTGCCTGAAGCAGTTTAAACAGCCCATAGCTGGGGCGTTTGGGACCCTTGATGATTTTTCCAGCTTTCCTCATGCTCCTCTGGATGTAGAGGTCCACCATGGATGGCAGTGCAGACAGTGATTCGCTGAGCTTTGATGACTCTCTGCAAGGCTTTGCAGTCCTGCTTGGAGCTGCTCCTATATCAGGCCATGATTGAGGGCACTCTCAATGGGGCATCTGCAAAAGTTGCAGAGTATCCTCCTGTCCATGCCAAACCTCTTCAATTTCCTAAAGAAGAGGAGGTGCTGGTTTGCTGCTCTCAAAGTTGTTGATGTGGACCCTGAGGAACCTGAAGCTGCTCACTCTCGCCACAGGTGCCCTCTGGTTGTAGATGGGGGTGTGTGCTTCCTGTACCCTCCTGAAAGCCAGCATCATCTCTTTGGTTTTGCAGACACTAAGGTGGAGGTTGTTGTTCTGACACCATGATATTACCTCCTCTCTGTAGGCTGACTCCTCACTCCCAGTAATCAGGCTGATGATGGTTGTGATCAGGCCGATGATGCTGGTGATCAGGCTGACGATGCTGGTGATCAGGCTGATGATGCTGGTGTTGTTGCAAACATGACGGTGGAGCTGCCACACAATTATGGGTGAAGAGGGTGTACAGGACCGGACAAGCCCCTGAGGGACTCTGGTGCTGAGCATGACGGTGGAGGAAGTGATGTCTCCCAGCCTCACCCTCTGGGCCTGTTTGTCAGAGTGTCAAGAATCCAACTACATAGGGCACTGCTCGTCCAAGGTTCTTGAGCTTGGTGACCAGCTGAGAGGCACAGTGGTGTTAAATGCTGAACTGTAGTCCACAAATAGAATTCTCACATATGTGTCCTTCTGTTCTTGGTGGGTGAGGGTAGTGTGGAGGGCGAGTGTGATGGCATCATCTGTGGACCTGTTTTGCTTGTATGCATACAGTAGGGGGTCCAGTGAGTCTGGCAGGGAGGAGGTGATGTGGGCTTTGACGAGCTGTTCAAAGCAATTCATAATGATAGAAGTTATGGGGGTCCACAGACTGGGCCATGGTTAGGTTGAAGATATCTGTAAAGATACCTGCCAGCTCATTTGCACCTACTTTGAGGACTTTACCAGGAATGCCATCTGGGCTAGGAGTCTTATGTTGATTCATCCTCCTGAAGGTGTTATATACCTCCTGTCTGTAGATCTCCAGGAGGAAGAGGTGTTAGCATGCTTGACAGAAGTTTATTCTTGTTTTATTTTTGTTTTTTTAAGCTAGAGGATAAGGGAAACTAATGTCGTACAGGATAATAATTACGACTAAAATATAGTGTAGCAGTAGCAAGTTGAGAAGTATCAAACTACACAAAACATACACAGACTTATCTACCAGAGAACATTAGTTAACATTAGCCACCATACTGGTCAGCTATAGCACACAAAACAACTGACTCTTTTGAACTGAGAACACCACAATTTATTGCTAACAAAGAAGATTTTTGTATTAACATTTCTTTTAGAAGTTGAATGCTTAAAAAGTTGAATGCTTCAAAAATTGAATGCGCTTACCTGTACCTCCTAATACACCCTGGTATTACACCAAGAAAATGATGCAATTCTCTAAGCAAGCTTGTTCATGCACATTACACATATAACAAAATAATAAATGGCTTTCAGGATAGAATGTATCTGCATGCCCTTTCAACCATCAAACACTCTAAAAGGCCATAAAACATTGCACCGCTTGAATAGTAATTTGCGCATTACTGCTACGACAAGATCATAAACCACTGTAGCAGGTTACAGAGGTTATCTTGTATGTGTACTGACTATGAGGTTACATTCATCATTATGGTTAACATATTACAGTACAGCAAAGGTGGGACAAAGTCATTGTTGTAAGTCTCAAATCAAGTGATTTACTCATCTACAGGTCTATTGGAAACTATAAACACCACATCCCACTAAGGCCTGCTCTTGTCTTTGCAGTATTTGGATGTCAGTAGCACCCTCAAAACGCAATTAAGATAGATATATTCTCTTTCTTAACTGCAGCAAACTATGAAGTACTGTTGACATTGTGAATCATGTTACAGTCTTTGTTTAAAAATACTCTCCTTTTGTTCACCGGAATTTAACTAATGTAGTTTCACAGTGCATGGATGCTCTTTTCCAGGATCGCCCCGCACTGCACCTGCTCAGTTACATATTCATACCTGGATGTTGCCCAGCACAACTAGAGGCTGAACTGTTACCTACTGAGCAACTCCTCTGGAGCAGCTGGGGGCTAAGTGCCTTGTTCAAGGGCACCTTATATAGCAAGCAGCAGCTATTTCACTTTCCCTGCCCAGATTTATCCTGCCGGGAGAAAACCAGTAACTTTCCACTAACAAGAAGTAGAAACTAAACAGGTAGAGATTTTTTTTTTACCATCACTGACTTAAAAAGTAGGGCATCTCAGGCAGTTTTTGTTCTCCACAATTAATATACATCATTTTTTGTTAAGTTCAACTTGTGTTTCTAGCTAATGCGAATTGATGGTTACCTGATCGTAAAAAGACTTTGTGGATTTTGCAATTTTAATTTCCCAGCAGCAGCACCAGAGAAAGCAAAACTCTGTGCACCTGATTGAAACATCATCCAGGTGGAGTTGAAAGATGCGACCCTAACTCGACCCTCCATATCAAGGCCTTAGGGGAGCTTCAGAGACTGGCACAACTTCACTAATGATGGGTGAAATGTTTCATCTCTTCATCACATCCCACCCACCAAACTCTGTCTCTCGCTCTGTTTCTTGTTTTCTTTCTTCCATTCTGTTCCTCCCTAGTCATCTCCTCCTCTCTTCCTCTCACTCACTCCACTTTCCTTCCCACATTCTGTCCTCCCTCTGCTTTAGGGTCTCCTTATGCCCTGTCTCGTCTTCCATGCTGTCTCGTTTCACACTGTGTCTGCCGGCAGTAACTTAATGACCCAGTGCTGCAGGTTGAAAGCAAGGAGCTCTGGTCTGTTTCTCTATTATCTACTACCCTGCCAGGGAGGAGTCTAACACACATAGCATACACACATAGGTGTCAGTAATGAAGCCTACTGATGGCAGACAGCCCAAAACATTAGTCGAACACATACTGGATGATTCACTTTCCCTGCTCTCATCAACCCTGTATCAAACCTGTATCAAAGCTGTTTTGAGTGATAAGGTTCTGATACATCCAGGGGTTAAACTGGGACGAAGCTGTTGGGGCTCAGCCATGGCACATAGGCCTACATTCTTCTGTGTCATCAGGGGATGCTTAACTTCGCACATCTTCAACAATGTATATATTTTTATACTTTTCTCAGTCTTAATAAATTCAAACAATGACTTAAAGAGTTTTTTGTAGCTGTAGATAACATAGGCCTAAATGAGGTGATGTAAGAACTTTTTTTCTGCCATTGGGTTTCCTTAAAAGCTACCAAGCAGATCAGCAGTCTCAGTCACTTGTCAGTCAGACAGTACAGATGACAAAGTAATAGGTGGATGGCAAGGTAGGGAGAAAATTAGGTCAGAAACTTACCTAGGTTTAATAACAGAGTGTAAATTGCTCTGATATTCTGCTTAAACAATATTTCACTTTTACAAAATGATACTATAACTTTAATGCAGGATAGTTTCAGGCACATTGCATTCCATCTTTGGTAGCTGTTACGTTAAGCTAGTTGGCAAGCTCTAGTTCGAGGTAGACTCTCAATCAAACTAATACGTATTAAAATCTCTCAGTATTGTCAGGACGATCATGGTTTGAGCAAAATATCAGAGCAACTCAAATCACTATGGCTAGTTAATGCAGGCTAGTTTGCCCATAACATTAATCGATGAAAAAGAAGTAGCTTACTTTCATCCCATTGGAACAAGGTGTCATTTAATTTGGGTTTATTATGCTTTTTTACACTCCTGGCTACTTTCCCTTAAATTAGATAATGTGTGTATGTTGCATAAATTTCTAACAAATCCCAATTTTGGCCCTGGATACACCAACTGTGAGATATCCACCCAGCAGCAAATAACAAAGTTGGTCACTAATTGTAAAGGGAGAAGGAAAGACTATTATTGATATAACTTACGGTTTCAAGTCCCCTATATTTTGTAGTGCATTCTCAGCTACTAAAGCATCAGTGCTGAATATGAAGCACCTCACCATTATGCACAAACCACACAAGGTCAATCTATTAAATTTAGGATGACACACAGACACCATTTTCTCCATATAGCCTCAATAGATCATAATGTAATGCACCCATAAAACTGTTGTTTTTTGAGTATGGGGTGATACTCTCATCTTCTCCTGACATAGAAGTAGACATAGACATATAGATGATGCAGGTAGCAGGTAGATGAAGTGGGGACATTGATTTATAAAGAGTATACAGGTGTTTTCCCCTTATGTATATCCTAGCCAGACTTCACTGAGAAAACAAAGAATATAATCATGAGAAATATGGTATGCTAACTAGCGATACACTGTAGCTAAACCAAAAGAACAAAGAATGCATTGCATGTTTTCTAATTTCTTTCAGTTATCAGATTTATTTGTGAGAAAGAATCCCTATTCCTGAAGCAGCACATAAACACATATTTAATCCACAGTGAAAAGTAAACCAAGCTCTCCAGGCTTACAGTTAAAAAAAGCAGCCAGCAATACACTGTTATTGCTGTTGTATGTTACTCATAATCTCTAGATCCCTGTTGACTCTGGAGAAAGATCTCCTACAGGTCTATGTGTCATTCTTCTCCTCAAGCTAAAGAGGACGTCCTCTTACATCATCATTCTCCTCCTTTTACAGTGCAAAGGATGAGCTGTTGACAGCACAGAGAAGTATGCATGTGTTTTAGCACTTCAAGAGCCAGGTGTTGAAAGCTAAAAACTTTTTAAAATGAAGACAGAGAGTGGCCTCCCAAAGCAGCTGATGGGCACTTCTTGCTAAAAATAAATAAGGGTGATTTGTGGACACAGGTCCATAAGGGTTTATATCCCAGCCAGTGTCTTGTTGCCTGTTGGGAAGTGCATTAGTCACATCTCCTGTTTCATATCTCTGCATTATATCTCCTTTGGTACTATTATATAATCCTCTTCAGACTATCTGACTATCCCCATAGTAATGCAGCCTCCTGGCCTATAGTTAATAATGCTGCCATGAACATGTTGTACTGTTGGCATTATTACATTACTCTTAATCTTGTTAACACCATTTATGATGCATTATTAAATAGTCAGTGGTGGTCTCTTCCTTTTGCTATAAGTGGTGTTGACCAGCCTGAGCATAAAAAGTTGGCCATATATTGAT